>JARJLF010001469.1:0-76400 GCA_029378395.1 Mycena leptocephala | reverse complement strand
CCTCCAGGAAGGGGAAGGGCTCGGAAGAGCTGGGTGCGTGCTGTATGCGAACCATCCAGCTGGCTGGAATGCCGTTCCCACTGTACGCGGTAGGAAAGCTGCTGTACACAGCGAGGAATATGCAGAATGCAACTAGTATGGCCCGTGGGGCTCTACAAAACCCAGTGGATCTCCCCCTCGTTGCCCCCTCACAGGTAACATCGCCGGCGGATGTGGGTGCCCAACACACATCGCTATTGGAAAGGTCCACATCCTTGGCGGGACTAGGGTGTGACACGGGTGGGTACCGCGGGTGTCACGCTGTCACACGTACCCGTTTCCACGGGTACGGGTTTTCACGGTAATTAACTGCAGTTATTCTGGGATAACTGCGGGTGTCTATACTGCGGTATATGCTGTGGTTATTCAGACAGTATTTTTTGTTTATTCAAAACTATAACTGATATTGAGGTATAGTGTTATAAAGTATGAGGAGATGAATAAATCAGTGTGTAACCAATTTCCAAGGTTATATTGCACTCTGATGCTTTCATCATGTGAGAGGAACCTGGTTCCTGGTCACATGGTCAGCCAAAAAGTTGGAATATGGTGAGGTGGGTGTACTAGAAGTATCCTGTTCTCTTATATGTCATTTTAGTCTACTTGGATCTCTGCTTTCTCAGTCTTTCCTCAGTATTTTGGAGGTCTCAGGTTCAATTCCCGGCACCTGTGGTTTTTTTGCACATTGCACATTACGGGTACGGGTTGCGTGTTCGCGGTTTTGAAAAATCCAGGTACCATACCCGCACCCGCGGCACCCATACCCGTAATACCACGGGTATACCCATACCCGTGTCACACACTAGGGGTAAGCGAGCACTTAAAAGATGTGATGGGAGGGTTGGCTAGATAGTCGGCTAGAAGTTGGCTAGATGGTCGGCTAGTCTTCCTGGCACACGAAGGTTCTGTTTTGCTGGTAGTCAGGCAGTAAGGTAATGGCATAAGGTGTAGATTGACTAAGGGTCTAACTACGGACAAACCAAGTATATATAGTGACAGATAATAGGAGTCTCGGTGAGACGCCAAGTATTAATGGTAGGTATGATGCGCTCCTGCGCGCCGCGCGCACAGGACGCCAAATGTCCAAGTAGAATAAATGGAATAAAATGGAATGATGTCAAGGAATGTGGTGGGAGTGATAAGGGTGATAAGAAAATAGAATGCACGGGAGCACCGTTACAGTTCTACAAAAATACCAAGGGTTTCCTGGTCATTCTTGCCCCTTCAGCAGCTCTGAAAGAAAAATTAAGAATTTTATTTCATCCTGTCACGATTTTTTCAAGCAACCAACTTCATCGTGACCGTGACCACCCAAGAAAAACACAACGTAACAGGCGGCCCGTTACCGTGACCGTTGCTCCCCTACAACTTGGTACAGTATGACAGCGAAAATAAGTCAAATTTAATGCATTACTACCTACAGAATAGTTGGATAGGACTGGAACAATGCCCTTAACGATGTGGAAACACATCGTGAATTTTGTTGGAATTTTGTGGCCGAATTGGGTGGTGGCGGTGAGGACGCAGATGACCGGAAAGAACAGACCGCTGCTAGGGGTGGGATTATGGAAGGAGGTGGGGAGGGGGGGTCCAGGGAAGGTCGAAAAAAACTTTTCAACCCTATATCCTTTTTTCGAATCCCAATCCCCCTTGTGGTAAGGTATGGGACAGCCACATGCTGCCAATGTTCCATATATAGACAAATGGCTGAAATAATTGCATCAGATAATCACTGAGCAAGATGAGCACTATCTGTTTGCAACATTTTGTAGGTATCTATTATTTAGTTCATCCCAATGGAATGTTGTTCCTGAGGGAAAAAAGTAGATACAGATTTCAGTTGGCATCACTGTAAGTTTCTCACAACATGGGAAACAACTTGGGAATGTATCTTCTCACTCAGTATTGACCCTGAGTGAAAATGCCTTGGTTGTAACATTGACAAGACCTCATTCTACAAAATGTTGCGAGCAGATAATGCTCATCTTGCCCAGCGATTATCTGGTGCAATTATTTCGGCCATTTGTCTATATATGGAACGTTGGCAGCATGTGGCTGTCCCATACCTTAAGCCCGAAGCAATCTAGCCCAACTGAAACGCAAAGTTTTGACTTGCGCCAATACGGGTTCTGGAACTTTGTCATTCCGGATAAATTTTTGGTGGGGGGAAATTTGTGTATTTGTGGTGTGAATCACTGCATTCAAGGCCCCTAGCCTCAGGCTGTAAAGGTGCATGTAGGTCTGGTCAGCTATGCATAGGTGGCTAAACGGGCCCTGTGTAGGACCACTAGACCGACCTGACCACAATTGTGGCAAGGTGCATGTAGCCTCTGACCAGACGTGTATAGGTCACCTAAGCTGACCCTGTGTAGGCCAGTGTAGATCTGTCTAGATCAGTGTAGGTACCTAGACTCATCTCTACTCACCTACACTGGGGTTAATTTCGTGTTTTTCAATCAAACATTACAAGTGCAGCAGATGGCTGTATTCTGGAAGGTAACATCTGTCTAGGAAGCTAGGCAGACCTAGCCTGACATATCCGTACCTTGGCAGAGCTACACACAGCTACACAGAACTATACAGAGCTACACAGTGATTGTCTTGGTCACTAGACAGATGTGGTCTGCCCAGCTCTGTATAGGGACCTTGCCAGAGGGTAAGTCTAGGAGGACCTTGAATGCAGTGAATAGGCGCTATCTTCAACCTCCAGAATCCATTTCGTGCTTATGGCGTGATGTGGGGTTTAGGTCATTATTTATCCTTATTCATAACTATGGACAAGCTGGATATAATTACATCCCTGACGAGTGCGCCCATCAAACTCTACTAGCAGTGCCATTTAGACCAGTGGCTGTCTGTATATGAGGGCGAGCTCATCATTATAATTGACGAGCTTGCTCTCCTGTACAGGCCGGATTTGAGCCTAGAATATTAATGCCATTCTTATTGTTCAGATTGACTGTGCGAGGTTTTGAATGCAGCATGAAAATTTCAGGTATGTTTTTAATTGAAGGTTTGTCACGGCCACTCAAAATGTATGAGTGAGACACTGGCTCACTTCGCCGAAAAGTGAGATCAGGAAATTACTGAAATCATTGGACCCAACCTGATAGCATAAATTCGCTCAAAATGAATGGGTACAGGACAGCATTTGGCCCATTCCTCTGCACCCTTTAGTAACGTGACCGGCCAGTAAGTAGTACATGCCAGAATTGAGATGGGGCAGCTCATGAGTGAATAAAGGAACTTTTTTTGCCTTACTTGGAATTATGTGCCATTTTAAGTCGGCCGAACTTTACTTTACTTTTCCCAAGTGTGGGGAATTCAACTTTTACTTACACGCTAAGATTTCTCCTATGTGGGCCCCATGCAAGCTGAGTAATCTTGATATGAGAGTCACAAGCGTCGATTTCATGGTCTATCAGGCTTGTTTCACCCCATAAGTTTGAAGACTGGGATGCACGTGTACACAGTCCAAATGTTTATATTGATATAGACAAGCGCCGGAGGGACTGCGTCAAATCTCGCCTAGGGCAGCCGCTGGTGACCATTGCGACGGTTCGGGGCACCTGTCAAATGGTTGCTGTGTCTGTTCCATCAGGCATTCATTAGGTCGTCTGACAGCCCCTTGAAACACGGCCGTGATGGCCGCTCAACGGCCTAATTCTTGCTCGACTCAGAAGCACTTATTCGGGTTGTAATCGGGAGTAAATTTGCTCCTAGAATGGTCTTCACTACATATTAAATTCTGCACAGCTATGTTTTCGCTCTTCCAGCCCACAGCGATTGAAGTTTAGCTTGATCACAGCATTTGACGGAGGAGTTTGAATTATTTAGGATGAAGGGGGTCAATTCTGCAAAGAGTAGTGTGGTAGGCCACCGGGGTCGCGTCGGGGCATCGGCGATAGATAGTGACGTGGCTAGCTAAGACAAAGGGCATACTGACTAAGCTATGGAGCTCCTAGCTAACACGACCAAACACCCTACCACATGTGCCCAACCAAAAAATGGGACGTCCTCGTCGCCCACAAAAGCAGAAATCAAAGAAAACTCGGACGTCCTCACTACAACTTCACCATCCCAATGCTGTGAGTGCCTGACTCAAGTCACGAAGGCACAGATCGCAATCCCAATCGAGTGGTGTCAGCACTTGTCCAGGTGGGAAGGAATTCGAAGGTGTGGCGAAACGGAATAAAGGATAAGACAGGGTATGTTTCTGAGGATAATGATTATAGACACCAGATTTTGTATATTGGCAGGGAATAGGATGCGACTGGGTCCAAGACGAAGGTGCATGGGTGAACGGCGACGGCGACGCTGCAGGCTAGCAAAAGGCCGCGAGGTACCCGTACAAAGCGCTGAGAAATCTCGCAGGGAAGGTGGCGTCGACAAGGGATGTGGACAAGAAATGGGAAGAGCCTCTGCGTCGTCGGCCCAATCGAGCAGTGCATCAGGGATTACGACGGGTTCCGTCTGGATGGCGGCGACGGACAACGAATGGGATGGAGTGGACAATGTGGTCGTACTCGCCTTTTGCACAAGATCCTGCAACACCTCCGAACAAAGCTTCCACCCACATCATATCCCCAAACCCTTCCTGCTCCATCTTCTTCGCTACTGCGGCTCGCGCTAAGTGATCTTCTTTGCGACAGACGGCTTTAACTTCTTCCTGCCCATGTGCGAGACCTATGCGAAGGGCTGTCTCCCACAGCTGGCGAAGTTTGTAATTGATGTCCTCTAGAGCACTATCCTCGTTCCAGGCAGCGAAAAGTGTGTCTTCGCACAGACTCGCAATCGTATCCTGCTCCTCATTCGACAATGAAGGAAGTTGTGGTTTGAGCATTTTACATGGAAAGACGCGATGCGGGGATGGCGCCAGATGACGAATAAAAACGGGGATAAAACGACGAAAATGCGAAATGGAATGATACGGCACAGAGGGTAAACTGCACTTTTCTTCAACTCTTCTTCTACGAGGCTGGCAGGCTGCACAATGATCTTCTACGGTTCCACGAGTCCACAATGTCAAGATGGGCAAGTCTTCAGTCTAAGGAGCTGCTGCAGAGGCTAAGAAGACCACTCCAATCACCAAGATGTGGTAGGCCACCGGGGTCGCGTCGGGGCATCGGCGATGGATAGCGACGTGGCTAGCTAAGACAAAGGGTGTACTGACTAAGCTACGGAGGCTCCTAGCTAACACGACCAAACACCCTACCAGTAGAGCCCACGCAGAATCATTACCTGCGAAATTACTACCGTAATCTACTGCACTTCACCTGAATCCTGCAAATCCTTGTAGTCACTCCATGCTTGTTGAATCGTCTCCAGAACATCATCCCAGCAACGAATTGCTTGCTCATCGTATCCAGGTCGCAATGGTGCATAGAATTCCGCCTCTTGCTTCAAGTTCCACTTCCACCTCTCCTCAAGTCCATCGTAACTGCTGTCATACCAGCTCCATGCATCACTGGCCTTGGCCTTCACCAAATACCCCCGCCAACGTTCAATTAAATCGACTTGTGCGTTGGAGATGCCTAATGATTTATGAGTATTTGCATCCTATGGCCGATAGCTATGCACAGACCGTAAGCCATTGCAAAATCGTGAAACTCGATTGGTCCTAAAGTGTCCGATATCTCATCCCAAGGCGGAACAAATTCACGGAGTTTGCGTAGAAGTTCTGGACTTGAGGGTGGAGAAGATCTGACATATCTTCCCCATTGAAACCGTCCATAACGAACTAGCCTATATCATAATCATTAGTAATACACTTGCGGGAGCTGAAAAGAATGAACTGACTGGAACCACTTGGGTATGTTGCGCCTGCCGCATTCCCGAATAATGCGCATAAATCCACGAGCCAAATCTCTACATACAGCAGGCCCTGAATGAAATTCCAAGTAAAGTTGAAGTAGGTCCAGAAACATCATGCCAAGCTCAACAGGGTCTTGACTGACGATTGAGCGTAATGAACATATAGTTGCCCTCATATCATCCCAGGATATGTCTAATAGCTCGCAAATTGCATTTAGAGGCCAACAAGCTTCACCCCCCAGATAACCTCTGTCCATATCGAGCAAATGCCAGGCATGCATGAGATGAATGAGCAGCAGAAATTGAGACACAACCCGGCGGGATGTTGCCGACATCTGAACCGCACTGCTCAACTTGGCCCAAATGTAGTCAAGCGTTTGAAAGGATGGGCACAAAACTCCATGATGTTTGTTCCAATCTGTGAAATTATTCGCAGGGCATGCGTCGAGAAATCCGACGCGTATTTGGTCATTCAACTGCTCGTAAAAGGCCATGAATTGGTAATCTTCCCAGTGCTGAATTAGATCATGAGGAATGGGTCGAATTTGCTATACCATGAAGATGTTGAGAAGATTGATGAGGAGCGAAACTCTAACACTTACTTGAAGCCAACAATTCATTGCGACGACATCCCTATTAATGATATCGCACTGATTCCAACAGAGCCAACCAGGATTGAAAAGTTGAACAAAGGGGACTAGTTCCGCAGAAGGTGGTATGGAAAGGATATAATCGAGCCAATATGGCTTGCCTTTTTCTGTACGCCGCTGTAAGAACCTACATGTCAGATAATCAGAGTGTGAACCAGGAATGTTAGAATGTGGTGTGACAGACTGAGAAACATCCCTAGATATAGTACGCGAATGCTTGGGTGTATGGGACAATGTCCTTAACACTGAGCATGCGAGTCTCATACGGTGGCGTGGACCAACATGAAAAATTGACGACCGGCCTGGATCTTGGAGGAAATCAAGAAACAATGCATGGTATAAAGAATTTGATGGACGAAGGAGCTACTTGAAGGAGAGAGTGGAGGCTATGGAGGACCAACATAACCTCACCTGGCTCCAGCTCAAGAAGTTGTTCAATTTGTTCGGTAGATGCCTCGAAGTTGTACCTGGCACAGAGGATATTGCAAAGTTTTGTGCGAAATCGGGTGGGTACTCCAACAGAATCTGAGTGTATAGCTGGTCAAGAGTTGCAAAGGGGTGATCGGAATCCGGGTCAGGTGTGAGGTTTTGAAACAAGTGCCAGCCGCTCTGTGGGTTGAGAGTACTCATCATCAATGAACTTGATAATGGTGGACGCGTATATAAAATAACCCGAGGATTTATCAACCAAAGATTCCAAGATGGCTGTCGATGGCCATGGTTTTGGATATTCTCCATGGTTTCTGGATGTCCCTGATGAATGCGATCGAATTCATCACGAAGGTATGTTCGAATATCTTCGAATGATTGCTCGACATTGATGGAATAAAGGGTGCCATAAAAGCAATCTTCCTTCCAGCACTGCGAATATGGGCTTCCGGTCTGCTGGCGATGAGAAATCAAAACATGGAGGGATGTTGTTGGGCAGTGTTTCCAATCAGAGATAATATTTTGCATTGAGCCTGTTCACCGTCGCACTCGTCCAGGCCATCTGGAACTGGAACTGGAACTGGAGTTCTATTTCTCGCCGTACCTGGCCATAATAGCTACGCGGCGGTACTACTAGTAAACTAGTACGTGGTATGAAAGCTACGGTAGTGGTTTATTTACGGTTCATTTTGTAGGTAGGAGTGAAAAAGAAAAGGTGAAAACAATGGGGAAAGATTTGGTAGCGAGATATCAGAGGAGGGAACCATCGATAAGGAGTTATCAGCGGTGCATTCTTCTTCAGCGACACGCTTGGATCAACAATCAGTTTCGCTAACTGAACCTCCATGTCCATCGCGACAGCCGATGGATTATCCTTCATGCTGGAGGTGATTGCACGCTTTAAAGCGGGATCATGAAGCGCAAGTTGATAGGCGAGCGTCGCAAATAACACCTTAGCATTGCCACATGTAGGGTGGCCCCGCTTGAAAAAGAAGCTCCCCCTAAATGGCGACCCTCTTCCTGTAAACGATGACCCTGTTCCTGTAAACAGCGACCCTGTTCCTGTAAATGGCAACCCTCTTCCTGTGAATGGTGACCTTCTTCCTGTATACAGTGACCCTCTTCCTGCATACGATGACCCTTTTCCTGTAACTGGTGGCCCTCTTCCTGTATCCGGCGACCCTCTTCCTGTAAGCCAGTGACCCCCTTCCTGTAAGCGGTGACCCTCTTCCTGGATGCAGCAACCCTCTTCCTGGACGCAGCGACCCTCTTCTTGTAAATGATGACCCTGTTCCTGTAAACGGTGACCCTGTTCCTGTAAACGGCGACCCTCTTCCTGCAAAGGGCGACGTTTTCCCTGCATACGGTGACCCTCTTCCTGTAAAGGGCGACCCTCTTCCTGCAAACGGCGACCCTCTTCCTGTAAACGGGCGATATAAAGTCTGCATAATTGCGGACTTCCCAGCCCCAGCAGGTCCGTAGAGCCAACGAATAGGATGGGCCAAACTGTTTCCCAGCGCCATTCATACAAGCCATCAATCATTTGGGTGCGAGTTTTAGCATGGCATCTGGGTTTGCGGAAAGCTCTCAGCAGAGTTGTGAAGGGCCCCTAGTGCAGCTGCGTTATGCAGAATATTCATTTCTGTTTCCCATCGTCATAGTTGTGATTGACATTTTCTGCGGTAATAAATGTTGCGCTGTGGATGGAGTGGGCACCATAATTTGGATTGTGATGGCAGAGTCAGAATGGGTGATCAGGTTGTTTCTGGCTGAGGGAGGAATTGATATGAGCTGATCATGCCCAGGCCCTGTCGAGACAGTACTTGGGTCTGCACGTCTATAGGAAATCTGTGGAAGAGTGCTGAGCTTCGGGTAAATTGTGCAGGGGAAGCCAGGAGCTGCTGAAAGGGACAGATGTAGAAGTTGATATCACGGGGTGACTGATTCCAGGAGGAATAGAATCAAGCCTATATCGCCTCGACAGTGAGGGGGTCGATCTTGGTGAAAGGTGGTCTTACCAGTTCTCTGGAATTACGGCTTAGAAGTTGTGGGCAAGAAGACATGTCTGCAAGCTGTTGAAAGCTGGCCAGCTATTGATGCAAATGTTTCCATACCATACAACGCGGACCTAGATGCTACTTGCACCGCGAGATGCACATTCCTCGAAACTCCCGACAACTGGCGACTGGGTCCCTTAGTCGGCCCATCCTGCAGTAATGGAAACGAACTCCCCTGTGCAGCCTGAGGAGCTGGCTTGAGCAATTGAGCTGGAATCGTCAGATGCTGATGGGTCTCGAGATTAACATCGCCAGAGACGTTGTAGAAAGTTCCGCCATAGATCTGGGTGCCAGAACTATTGCTGAACATGGGTATGATTCAGATGCAGAGTTAGAGTTGAAGTGCGATGAAGGGGGGAGAAGAGAAATGAGTTGTCTTCATGCAAAACACGAGGTTTCTGTTGGAAGGACAACCGAAGCACTGCCGAACTGTCCCGTTCTGGACAGGCTGTTGAACTTGCAACTGCTGTTCACGCTAGGGCTTCGACCCGTCAGACGGCTGGGTCGAAAGACGGCCATTTTTGGTGCGGACGGGGCCCACCCATCCGTCAAGGCTCAAACCACGAGGCCCTGACGGACGGGTGCCGTCCGTCATACCCGTTACAGCCGTTGACGGTGAATTTAATTCAATTAAATTTTTTCGTGCTTTTCACCTTGCTTTCGCCTGTCTAGTATTGCAAGAAAAATGTATGTTGAAGCTAAACAACTATGGTAAACCAACAAATGTTTCTTAGACACCTCTCATGCCACTCACAAACGTTCTTTGACAAACATTCAATCATTTCCGCCTTACATAAACCTGCGCAAACCCATCCATAGGAAAGATTCTCTCGATGGCCGCAACCGCAGAGTCTCTGGGATTAACATTAATCCCTATTTCATACAGTTGTGGAGCTTCTACTCACCGGCGGTAAGCATGAATATCCGGCGCGACCGATCCTGTTCAAGCAAATTGTGGCGGCGAGCATACAACCACTGTCAAACCATGTCCTCGAGGCTCGGGAAGCTTGTGAGTGTAAAATAACCCTCCAGCCTATTTTTGGAGACTGTTATGGAGCTCGCCAGGGCTCCATAGCGCACAAATCTTTTGAACTCGGCCGGTGATCCAGCAGGACCCGTCAACCCCGTCGACAGCCGGGTACGGGTGTTCCCGTTGACGGTCCACCCGTCCGTCAGAGAACAAGTTATTCTCCCTCGTCGGACGGGTTCCGACCCGTCGCGACAGGACCCGTACCCGTCAGCGGCGGGGACGGGTCGAAGCCCTAGTTACGCACACTGCCCACTTCTACAGCTCAGTTCAGCAGCGGCCTTTATAGCTCCCTGATTTAGTATTCCTTCCACAGTTCTTTACAGCAGTTTTACAGCCTTTTATGTATAAGTATCGTAGCCTTTCAATCGAGACCTCTGCACGTTTGCAGAGGGTCACTGTGCATCGGGCCGAATTCCTATTGTACCCGGGTTGCCACGTGACCGTCCAGAAAAGTCAGAGCCTGTGAGCCCGAGAGCTTTTCACATCGGGAGTGCGAACGGCACCGAGGGTTATCGACTCTGTTGTGACACATCAATGTTCATGGCTGAACCTGCGCGACGTTTTTCTAATTCAAACTCCCGAGATAGACTCATGCTCAAGAGTTTTCACGTTAGAATTTATATTTGGTCGAGGAATCTCGATTCCATTAAGAAAATTTAAATTTATTCAACCTCTTACTAACCCAATTCGCTCCTGAAGACATCGACTCCAAGCAATTATAACTTCAAGAAGAGCGTCATATGTTGGTCATATGTGTCTTTTATACGACTGGGAAGCCATTGGATCAGTATTACAATTTATCTGGTGAGTCTAACTTCGACTCAGACTCCGGGTATGAACGGCCCTTGTGGAGGTAGTGCATATTGGTAGTGAATCAACTTCACTTTATTCTAAGTTGAACATTTTATAACTTACTTATTGTGTCTTGGTTCTTGAACGGTGTTGACTGCAAGGCATCATAACTTCAAGAGGGAGGACAGATTAGTCTCTTATAAACAGATGCTACAACAAAAAAGTGCTCGTACCTGTGCTTTGTTGTAGGGACAGATGTACCATAGAATAGACCGCTGGGTTCATATTACGGTTTATCTCGTGATTCTAATTTTGTCCTCAATTGATATCCTGTCTAACTTTCTGTAAGTTCTCTTTGACTCTCAAGGATGTTGACTCCGAACTCAGAGAACGTTGCTAGGAAGAGCCTCTACGTGTTTCACAGGGCCGGGATAGGCCGCTGGGTTGATGTTACGTCTTGTTGAAGTGAGTTTTCGACATCAATTCCTGCAGCCAGCCGTGGTTGAGTCTCGAGAAAGTTTAAGCGACAGTCAGAGCTATCGGATTGTAAGAATCTTGGTTGGCCTGATGTTTAGTGTGAATCACTGCCTTGAGACCCTCCGTAGTCAGACTCTGACGCCGTTGTCGTAGCTCGGACTACCTGCGACTTATGTCTGACTACGGCTGTAGTCAGAAATAGTTGTCGAAGGTTTGATTGACGTTGTCGTAGCTCGGATTACGGCTGTAGTCGGGGGGCCTACATCTAATTTCAGTCGGCCTACCTTGTCCTACCTCTTCCTACCCCACGTAGGCACAGCTCGTCAACAGCTACACTTTTGTCGCCCATTTCTTCATTAATGCATTCCCAAAACCTCTTTGTCTCCAGTCCTCTAGTGAGCGGTGGTGCTCGCGGCGATGATGAATGTGTATGTGCTACGTCACATCGGATCAATTAATTGCGGACCGTTGCGCCGATGCCAAAACTTGTTCAAGTCCCACCGAACCAAACGTTATTAGCGATTTGTGACAACAACAGCAACTATTTACATAAAATTCGAGCACTGCAACGCCACTAGTCAAAGCCAACCTGTGACTACGGACGTAGTCACAGGTAGTCAGACGTAGGCGCACTGGGCAGGCCAAGGGGTGGGCAATGTAGTCGCATGTAGTCCAATGTCCATGCGACTACCTCCATAATCACACCCTCTGGCTACGGGGCCTCAACACAGTGAGTGACGGGCCAACTGTTGCAGAGGTTGTCTACTCACACTTGTTCTGTGAAGGTCAACTGCCTCAGGCTAGTGATGCAGCTGAAGGTTTACAGTTGGCAGTTACGGAGTTGAGGAACAAAAAGGTTCCTTGTGAACAATGGTTACCCTTCAATCATATCGGAGTTTGATACACATTTTAAATATGAGGAGGAAAATTGAGTGTAACTGCACTTGTATCTTCGTTTGAAGCAAATATTGATGGCCTTACTGACTGGATAGACCTTTACATATCTATTGAGGCAGGGGTGGTTGAGTGTGTGTCCGTCGGCAACAGTGTGTCTCTTTTTTATATCGATTAATTTCCACCGCATCTACTCCGAGTTTCGCTCGCATACATTGAAGGACGCGTTACGTGTAAGGGTACCCATGGTAAATGGTAAATTTCGTGCATCTGCTGCAGTTAGGAGAGCATTCTCAACAATTTGCAGGCAGAAGACTCCGTTCGATTCTGGGCCGAGTGATATATAGGCATGTGGTTTTCTTGTTTCTCCCTCAATTTCTCCTCTGCGTACCTTCTGCTCCTCAAAAGAAACGAGCCTAAAGCTAGAAACTCGCTGCGAATGATAAGATTTCTTTCGCCATTCGGAGAGTATCAATTGTCCCTGAAAAATAAATGGTTTGACTGAAGTCAGTTTCAACCATAGCACATTTGAATCCAAATTCAAGGACGCAACCATGTACAAAGACACCCAGTCGTACATACACGTATGTGGTGTGGCCATTTGCTAAATGTTGTCTTGCTGGAATAAGCATTTATGCAGATGCCGGGTCTAGCAAAGAAACCCCTTCGATCTTCCCTGTTTTTCATCTGGCTTAGACTCTCATTAACCACAGTTCTTCACTTGACGCAAGTTGCCCGGAAATTATGTTCCATCCTGTTCTCACAGCCCACAAAATGACGCTATCCCTGTGTTCAGACGTCTTCAACGAGTCCTGGTCTAATGAGTTCTACTTATGGAAGGTAATTATTTCAACCTTAGGACATGCAAAAAACTGCCTCCAAATACTACATAGAGTCATATAACCCTGTTCATATATTTTATTTTGTTCACCTACCTTACTTGCACCAGAATTTGAATACCAATGACAGACGGAAGTTTTCAAGTCGCCCGGGTACCTCACAAACTCCAAACGAATAACTCTAAGACTTTTGGAATATTTTCAGCATCAAATAGCTGGATGTGTCAAATCCGAACCAATCCAGTCGACCTCCAGATTGCTCCTTAGGATTGCGCTTATATCTAATAGAAGCTCTGGGGACTTCAATTGATGACAATCTTAAAAGACCGTTTTTGTCCGGCCTCAGGTCTCTGCTCGACCGGCCCGAACCTTGAAGGCGTCAATGTATCGTTTACAGAAGCAGTCTACGTTGTAATTACTAGCAAAATAAAATTGGTATCTAAATATCTAAAGCGCAGCCATTTAGCTACCACTCCCATCCATTAACCCGATTTAAAATTTACTGAGCGAGCGGCGCCTTGAGATATTTCCGCCTGTACTTGTCGTCGACGCTGGCCAGATAGTATGCGCCGGGCCAGATGTTGGCCACAGAGCCCTCGGCGTGTATGAGACGGCGTTATGGTTTTTCTTGCGGAGCTAGAATATAATTGTCAGCACGGGACGTTGCGCAGGAAAACGGAAACAAAAAATACTTCAAGAGCGTCCACGAACTCCTGGCACGGCACGACCTTCATCTTCGCCAGCCGGTTTAGCAGGTCCATCTTCTCCGCAATCTCCGACGTGTCGCCCTTGATGCGGAGCGTCCAGAAGCTGCCCGCGCAGCCACCGCCGAACGCGTACAGGCTCGCACGCTTGCCCTGCAGCTCCGCTGAGGGCACCGTCGACAGGAGCGATGCAGGCAGCCGTAGAGCGACGCGGTGTACATGTTCCCCAGCCGCCGCGAGCACGCCATGTCGGGTCCACCTTCTGCGCGAACGATTTCTTACCCGCAGCCACGAACGTCTTCTCGAGGTTCTTGTCCGTGAGCGACGCGACGTGCGTTGCAGACAGGAACGCCTCGGGCTCAGGGATGTTGGCGAATTGGGGCGCTTTCGGTGCGGCGATGAAGTCGTTGTAGAGCATGCGGGCGTGACCCTTGATGGTTTGTTTGCCGTACGGGCTGTGGAAGAGGGCGTAGTCGACGTCTTCCAAAGAGAAGAGCGCGGGGTGTCGCCGTTGATGTAGCCATTAGTC
The DNA here is from genome assembly GCA_029378395.1 of Mycena leptocephala. Lineage (NCBI taxonomy): Eukaryota > Fungi > Basidiomycota > Agaricomycetes > Agaricales > Mycenaceae > Mycena > Mycena leptocephala. The sequence goes on along the minus strand of JARJLF010001469.1, from coordinate 62,146 downwards.
CCGTTTACATGGCCGTTGGCCTTTTTCGCGGCCTTTGCAGCCTTTGTTTTGTACGCATTATAGGCAGCGTCGAAGGCTTGGATGTAGGTCACAACTGACCCGGCCCATCGACTTCCGGGTACTCGGAAAAAGATTGGGCTTGTAGAAGTCATAAGTATCGGCCATGTACGTTCCGTGGATGGCTATTCCAAAATCTAAGATTTTTCCCTCCGCGTCCAAAAAGAATTGGCAGCTCACGTTCGAAGACCACCGGCGCGTTGGGGCCAATGAGCATAGCACAGGCACCAGCGCCTCCAGCCGGACGGGCAGCACCCTTGGCGTAGATGGCAATGTCCCCCGCGACGACAATAGCATTCCGACCGTCCCACGAACTGGACTCGATCCAGTTGATCGCGTTGTAGAGCGCGGCAGTCGAACCGTAGCACGCGTTCTTCGAGTCGATACCCTCGATATCGAAGTTTCCCGACTCGGCAAACAGGCTCATGAGCGTCGTCTTGACCGACTTGGACTTGTCGATGATCGTCTCCGTCCCGACATCGATGCGGCCATGGATTTGGGGTCGATGTTGTATTTTTCCAGGAGCCCGGACACGGCTATTCGACTGTTACGGTAAGAAAAAGCCAGAGGTACAACAGGACGGACCGTTCAGTGCGAACGAGTTGATGTCTTCACGGTCATCGGGCCATGCCATGTATTGCTCACCGAGACCGATAGTATATTTGCCCTTGGAAACACTGTCGTACTCCTCCAGTTCAGCTTCAGAGATGCACTACAGACTCATTGACACGAGCCACATAAACGCAAGCCAGACAACGCACGCGAAGGGGAAAGTAAGTCTCCATGCAAGAATACCGACGTCCTTGGGACGCGGGGATTCTATGGCGGCAGGCATTGGGAATCGTGGGATGGTCATGGTGGATAGTTGTGAGAGAAGATGGGGCAAGGGACTAGACTTTTATCGAACGAGGAATAAAGTTGAAATGACACCACAGAACAGAATAGCTGCATCACTGCGGTCACGGTCTAGCCGCAGTGTCTAGGCGGATCTAGCCGGCAACTTACGGCTAGCCGGCAGCCGGGCTACCTAGGCTAGCGGTACCTAGCCATAGCTAGGCTGATCATGAGCTAATCCGAACTAGCCATGACTAACTGTGTCTTGAATTTGGATAGTGCAACGGTACTAGGTCTATGGGCGATACAACAACGCGGGCGGCGCCGGCTTTAGCCTTTGAGAGCCGCGCCGCGCCGGGCAAATTTGGCAAACAAGAAATCAACAGTTATAACCGGCCGGTCTATATGTGAGATCCGTGTAGTTTTAAGGTTAAGACACCGCTAGAATCGCAAGTAGTCACGCAGAAAAGAGTGCCAGTTTGTTGATTCAAAAAAAAAAAGACTAAAAACTACCTACTGACTAACTTAAATGGTATTCTACCATACTGCATCTATTGTATCGAAAAGGGATAATTTTGTGATCTATAATAAAGAACCAGCGTTTAAGGCCTGCAGTCAGCGCAGTTCAACGCGCCAATTAGCGCTTACCGGAAATCACCGGATGCCGGAATGCCGAGGTCCGGAAACACTATAGCTTGTTGGTTTGGCGGTCTCTTATAAACAGACGCTACAACAAAATTTGTGCTCGTACCTCGCTTTGTTGTAGAGCCCAGCTACCCCACAGGCTAGCTGGGCCAACTACTCCGATTCAGATGTACATCAAGACAATATCTACAGGTCATACCTATGGCCTTATACAACATTGAATATGACCCTCAACAATTTTCCGGTGTCGCGTAAGTGTCGCGTTGAACTTGAAAGATTTGTACATGTTCCCTCTCTGCCTTCTTTTATATCTCTTCCACTAGCACCTGCGTAACTTCTTCAGCAGGTCACTCTCATAACTCATGAGTGCCATTGTACATGTCCAGGCTGATATTTGTAATACACGCTCGCACGGCCGCTCAATTCATCTGCGCCAGCCGCCACCCATTCGTCAGATCATAAATCCGCCTCGGTCAACCCATCTGGGGCCCCGCGCTAACGAAAACCACCCTGAGCAGCGCCAAACTACCCGCCTCAGTGTTCCCCATCGCGTAGAGCACGCGATTTCCCGGCTGGACGATAAACCGCTGGTGTCGATACATTCGGTGCAGCTCGAACCACCGCCAACCAGTACTGGGGGAAAGATGTACTCGCTCAATACATTGCTTGGTGAGATGAAGAAGACGTGGACCTAAGCGGCGCTAGGCGCGTGAGAGCTGGAACACGGATTATGAGGAGACAGCCTAACGAAACCCACCTCCTGGAAATCTTCCCCATTAATCGTCGTTGCCGCAATGAGCGTGTTCGCCTGCACCTCATTCGCCGGACGAGCTCATCGCCGCGTAAAGGCGCCCGCTCGTGAAAGGGCCGGAGATGGCCCTCTGCTGGATGCTGTTGTCCGCGCTTGAAAGTAGAGGCGCGTGTCACCGCCCGCGGGGGCGCTTGAATTGCGGCAACGTTGCCGACGAAGAGACGGGGATGAGGTCGGGCGAGGGAGGAGGGACCGGACTGGCGAGAGCTTTGCAAGCACACAACAGGAGAACCTGGGGAATGTTAGTGTGTATAACGGTCTGGAAGAGGAGCACTGACGAGACTCAGCTGGAAGGCGAACATGAGGTGCTTGAAGAAGGTTCAGGATATCTACCATCAACTTGCTTTATACTCCCAGACATGGCGGACCCATAGCACAAGCGGCAGAAATAGTGGCCACCGCTGTCTAAACCTAGGACCATCGGCAAGGTTTGTCTGAATCCAGGGCTAATAGAACACGTCTTTGCGCAGATCGAAGTCAATTACCATCGTTGGATTGAAAAGATATCCGACCATGGAGAGCGCACCAGGTGGATATATATGACCCCAGCAGATTGAAACCCGTCAAACAGCAAGCAACTAGGGCAATGGCTAGTTATTCTCAAGCACTCAACGCTGCTCGCAGATTATATGCTGGTCGGCGGCGATTGATCCAGGAACCAGGGATTGAGAGAAGCGGACACCGGATTGATTTCAAAGATGAACAACCGAGGACAACGTCAAATGACAGAGGAAGCTGACAATCGAGAGTATAATTAGCCTGTAGCATCAGAGACGGTTAGGATTACGGGGTCTTGCGGGGGGAATCTGGGGGAGTTAAATCTGCATCGAACCCTCAAGTGGTTAAGTATAAATAAAATAAAGATTCATCGCTCGCTAATGAATCTCCACCAGCTCTGCCGAGTCTGTAAGATCAAGGACATTTCCCACCTCATCAGTGATGTATTCTGCGTCAAAGTCCGCGGGAAGACTCCTCGCAAGTTGAAGGAGACCGTCGTGACGCAGTGAGCTGTTCGTTCGCAAAGGAACAACCCAAAAGCGTGTGCTGCTGCCTTGAGGAACTTGCATGACGTGCAGTTGAATGCGTCCACGACTGCGGGCCGCCCGCGCAACGATATCTGTCCACTCTGACTCCCCAAGCCATGCAGTGTCGACCATGGGCGAGTCTGCGACAGAATGAACAGATTTTCGAGCTGGATTGTAGGTGTAGTCGAACAAGGTGATAGGGTCGCTGCCACCGGGATTATTGGCGATGAGCTTGACCTGCTGTTGAGAGATGGAGAAGATTGCTTCATCATAGCTGTTCTGCACTAATGCTCGCATGAACTGTCGCTCATGGAAACCCAGCGCACATGAGGCAGATTCCGCTGTTGGTAAGAGTAATTGAGCACAATGTCAAGCCGAGTGGAAAGCGCACCGAGAGACAGCATGTGTAGAAGCCGCAATTCTTGCGATGCCCGCCGTTCTTCCAGTCGACATCTGACACTGCTCGGAGCAGTAATAAAATGAATTGCATCCGGAGCATCGCCGACACTGCGACCTATGTTGAATTTTTCCGCACTAGGAGAAGTCAAAAATCGAATCGTTAAATCTAGGAAGACACGAACTTCGATGTTATCGCAAGCCTTGGTGGATACGAGAAGATCAAGATCTTCCTTCAACTTGACACGCCTTTCCGCAAGATCAAGGAATTTAATCCAGTCATCAAAAATCTCCAGCGCTTCAAATTCTTCGTTAGAAGACAAGTCTGCGACATCGACGAGTGCCTCTGGCATCGCGGCGACGACATGGTAGTAGACCAGACCGTCCGGTAGAAGTTTGGTCAGAAAGTATCGAAGAGAGTCGTCAAGCCGCCCTGGTGCGAATTCCGTCGCGCAGCTAGCTATCGTTCGCAGGAGACCGGCTCCGATGGCCTCCGGTAAGCAACGCGGCCCCAAAGGCGTGTTTAACAGGCGTTCCAGCATCTTGAACGACGTGCGAAGCGATTCTTCTGTGTCCAATTCGGAGGTTACAAGGAGGGTAGCCATTGCGACCACAAATGGCGGGACGAACTTGTGATGGCGTAGTGTTTCCATGAATTGCGGTCGAAGCGCAGTTGGTTTTGGGGAAAAGCCGTGGATAAAACGTACGAGACTCCGGATGTAGAGGCCTAGTGTACCTCTCTTCCAGGGTCCTTTGACCACAGTATGGATATACCATACGACAAGGCGTGCCAAATCATCAAGGGTTCCTCCGGCACCGTCAATAATCTCTGTGAATTGTACAGGATCATCGAAGTCCAACACGTTCATGAAGCCAGCAAGATAATAGAGACAATTCTCGAGTGCTGGCTGTTCCACTTCAGGCAAAATACCCCACGCTTTGGCGAGAACGAGTCGGAAACCGGACGTTGAGGATATGACTTCGGAAATGGAGGGGTTGCCGTAGATGTGGACAACATATATGAGAAACTGGATATAGATTTCTTCGTGCACTCGGATGTATGCGGCCGGAAGGTGTTCGTGGTGTTCATATATGAAGTAGACCCATGACCAGACGCGGGGCCACAGGGTAGGTCCTATTTCTGGATCCATTGGAAGATTTAGCTCGATTATCAACATCAATGCGCCGCTCAGAGCTAGCAGCGCACACGCTAACTGGCTCCGAGTGTCCGGATGGAGGAATTCCAGTTCCTCCGCGCTAGGTATGCGCGTTGGGTCGAGGGTAACAAAAAACACAGGAAGGAAGAGAATTTTCTGGGATTTGGATGCGCTGTCCACCAGGTTCTGCACTCGCTTAAGATCTTGAAACGAGCGGTTGTTTCCGTACGCGATCATCGCGACTCTCTACGTGAAGAAATAAGAGCGAATGAATGAAGATCGAACTCGAAGCCGTACCCGTAGAGAAGCCGGGAGCTTCCGTAAGTTTGCAACATCCACCGCCGGATGCATAGAGGCTTGATCAAGTTGAGAGCAAAAAGCAAAAAATGTGATGTGACTTGGTCACATCCAGAGATGCCGAGATCAGACATCAGTTAAATGCGCTAAAGTATCTTCAACCTCCATAATCCATTTCGTGCTATGCCGCGTGTTGTGGGGCTTAGGTCATTTTTATCCTTATTCACAACTACGGACAAGCCGGTATAATTCTATCCCTCATGAGCAAACTGGTCAAAGCGTTGTGAGTTCGACTTCGAGGTTCACGCTGTTTTCTACCTACCTACCTATCTCCGGATTCATTGCCACAAGAATGACACCGGGAGCAAAAAGGGCCGCGCGTCAAAAAAAAACATGCCGTCCACGCATGCATTTTCCCTGCGGTATACAAGTCAACAAAGGTACTTTTCGGACGGCTTGTTTACCACAATTAATATGTAACTCATATTCGTAGATGGTCGCAAGGGAAATACATGCGTGGACGGCACGTCTTCTGACGTGCTTCCAATTTCCCCAATGTAGACCTTCTTCGAAGATTTTTTCTCGCTTTGTTTACCAAGTTTACCAACAAATACATACCGCGAACACGCGTTGCGTTTCAGATGTCGGTTCGATGGCAAGATATGGAAATCAAGTATGCAGATACTTTTCGGGCGTATTCGGCAAGGAAACCATTCAAATTCACATAAATAAAATACCATAGTCCCTGTGTTCAACAATGAAGACCATCCCCTCCTCCCCGCAATTGCCGAAACACAGGATGCGACTTTCGGGCGTACGTATTCTGCAAGGAAACTATTCAAATTCACATAAATAAAATACCAGAGTCCCTCTGTTCAACAATCAAAACCATCCCTCCTCCCGCAATTGCCGAAACGCAGGATGCGCCTTTATAGCGTCCTCGAACAGGGACGTCTCGTGCTTGTGCACCAACCGAAAGAACTGCAGCCTTCTAACCTCGTCCGAAAACCATCTCCAGAAGAGCATCTTCACCACAGCCATCGCAGTGATGGGTGATTCCCTAACGTTCACCGCACGCGTCGAAGTGAGACCGATATCCAAAGACATCAGGTTCGGGAGGAAAGTCGGATGCCAGCTGAACCGCGCAAGCACGGGATCCAAATTGATGATAGAGGGCGAGGGGTTGAGATTCAGGTGGACGAGGGTGGGTGTATCGTGTAGGCATGCGATCAGGGTGTTCGATGTCTCCGGTACGTTTGATAACGTCAAAGTGTGGAGTTGGAAGGAGGAGCGCGACGCGAATGATCGAAGTGATGATAGGTCGTGCCAGCGCGATAAAAATGGGGACCCAAGCGCGAGCGTTTTCAGCGCCGGGGCATTGATGCAATTGAGGAGCGCCGTGGGAGTCATAGAATGGGGAGCTTTGTCACCACATAGAGTGAGAGAATGGAGTTGATTGAGCTGAAAAATGGTGTTCGGCAGCTCCGAGGAGATGTAGGACTGAATTCTGAACTCGGCCTCAACGAGATCCGGGGCGTTGCGTAGGATCGCAAGGCATTGAGAGATCTCGATGTGATTCGTTTGGAACCTGGTTATCTGGTGCCAAGGGATCTGTACCTGCGGGGTACATACACCGAAGCGAACATCACGCAATTTCGGTGCGCGGACAAAGAGAGTGGGAGTTCGCTTGGGGAAGATCAAGGGACAACGTCTCGAGGAAAGGATACTCCCCATCCTGAGGAAGTGACAACAATTTGGGGAAATCTACTCCGAGCGATATCTCGACATCTCGCCACTGCTGCCACAGCGGACCGATGATTTTGAGGAGGGAACGTATCGAGTTTTTAAGCACGAACGCCTCTAAGCAGAGCGAGAGGGGGGTATCCTTGGCTCTGGACAACCATCTACTGCAAAATTCGACGTATTCTATGCCCGACTGGGAATACGCCAATTCCGAAGAGAAAGAGATGGAGCTCCAGAGGGATGGTGTAGTTAACGCAACCTCTCTCCACTGGCGACAGATGCCGCAGAGCAGAAGAGGGGCAGTTTTGGGGTTGGGGGTGATTGGCAGATACTCGTCTTCTTCAGTTGGGAGACAGTGAATGAATATCTCGGATAATAGTTCTGGTGGCAAAGCCAGGGCGCGTCGACTGACAGCGGCAAGCCGGAGAAGACCATTTACGTTGACCAGCATGTACTGGTTCTGGTACTGGGGTGGTCGATTGGAAAGGGGTCCGAGTGCGAAAGACGGCATCGGCAGGTTTTTTTGGTGTGGCGTGCAGGAAACACAATGATGTGATGTGGCGGTGTAGTATTTCTGATGGATGTCAAACATCTTCGGCAACGCGCACAACAACCCCCGATGCATGACGGCAACGTGTCGACCGAGGCCCATGGCAAGGCACGCGCTCATTGCGGGGATCAAAAAATATTACCTGAGGAAAAAGGCCAAATATCACTTGAGATAAGATAGCGGTGACTCCAGCCTAGAATACCTGTCAAATATCCCCTGTAGCCCGGCTCTTTGTCCACTGACTTTACATAACACTAGGTACCCGTGCTGCGCCACGGTTTGAATTTAGTTCCAGTAAACTCGTCCCTCGCGGCCTCGAATCTTCTCCCCTAAATTCAATTATAGTGCCCACTTGTCTGAATAGCCCAGCTAGCCTTCTGATTCGCTGTATGGATTTGGTTTGTGCTCAAATTTACTTTCTTAACTCATTTTTGCCCTTCCTCGTCGTCACATGAACCACGAAATCCATTTCATTTGGAAACCATCGCCTTCTGGGAGTCAAGACATCATCTTGTAATCAATTAATTAAAAGTTGCTCCTTCTCAGCTTCCATTGGCAGGCAGGTGATAGTTAAATATTAAATTCATGCTTCCCACATACCTGGCAAGGGCCTATCAGTGTACTATCCACCTTCATACCCGTTGGAGGTTGACGCAGCATGCTTTGAATATTTCGCCATTCACCATTCTAATAAAATGATTTTATAAATAGAAATCTACAGTGGAGTGGAGCGATCACGTAAAATTCAACATCTCAACAATTTTCTGTGGAACTGTGGGGCGGTTCCCCACGGGCGCCACTTTTGTCTAGACAACCACGGATTTTCTTTTATAGATTAACAAAGGAAAGAACAAAGGAAGGCAAAAGTCAGACTTATATCTGGACAAACAGCCGGACTATTACCTGAAGAGATTTGACAGGTAATTAATATCCAGGCTGTCACTGCCATCTTATCTCAAATAATATTTGGCCCGGTAGGTAGGTAGAATAAATCAAACATAAGAGTTCTAGACCCTTTTCCTCAGGTAATATTTTTGATTGCCGCAGTGAGTGAGCGCGACAGCGCGACGTGAGGTACGAGGAACGAGCACTAAAATTGTTGTAGCGTCTGTCTATGAGACTAGACGTGAGGAGCGTTGAACGTTGAACCGTCTTCCCTTCCAACTTCAATCCTGCTGGCCCCTGCACAACCTTCGAGTCTGGCGTCCGCATCCATATAAACTTGAAAGTTGACCAACTCCTAATATCCTCCATCAGCTTCATATTTTGGAGCCCACCTTGTGAAAAGCCTGTACCTCGGTCCTCCATGGTCAGTGATGGGACAGCCCAAATCACGGCAAATCAGGGCAAAGTGCGTACAATCGTGGAACAGTCTATCCGTCGGTTAATTTTGTCGGCGGCATCGTTGCTATCATTGAATCGAAATTCCCATACGGATCATGTATGGTACAGGGTCGCGAAAGCCCCCTCCATGTCAAAGCAGACTTGTTCGGCGCCACGCCGAGACTGATCTTCCCCTATATGAATCGTAGCCATGGCGAAACCGCCGAGAGACGCATGGTTTCTCCTGGCTCATGATCATTATTCTCTACCACAATACAAAAGCCAAACGTCTACACCCCTAACATTATCCCCTATTTACCGCCGCATTACTCGATCACCAATCGCTCCATGGTTATAAAGTCAGTGACGATGCTAGGCGAAGCACACGCTTCAAGTTCACGATGGTGCTCCTCGCACTCCCCAGGTAAATCGAGAGACTTCCACTGCATCGAAAAATGACTTGCTTTTTCCCAGCTCATAATGCGCGCCGCAGCCGTGTCCATCTATTCATTTGACTACGTGATGACGCTTCCGAGGTATCTTAACTTCCTTCAGACTGTATGACGCCTTAGTAACACCGATTCGATTCAAGCGAGTATCGCATTTACAAGCGTCAAAAGAAAATATGGAATCCCTCTGCGGCATGTGTCCTGTTCGTACTGAGCAGATACGTCACCCTCGTCTCCATCGTAATGGCCACCGCTTTCTTCTTTGGTACGACCTGGACCGATAAAACCTGTGTGCCTGCCGTGTTCGTCCGTCTCAATGCATCACCTCATCGCTGTTAACTTGCTTTTTTAGTGGGGGGCACTTCGAGCTCTGAGCGCATCTATCGTCTCGATTATATTCATGTGGCGCGCCTGGGCTATTTGGCATAAGAGTCGGGTGTGTCATTTTTTCCCTTCTCATTGTTCTCGCGCTGAAGTGGATCCAGCGGATCCTGTACTTCTTAATGCTCGCTTTCATCCCACTACCGTATTCACCTGGGGCTTCGTCTTTAACCAAGTTCCAGAGGTAAAGAACGGGAGTTGTGGGGGCCTTGCCGGGAAGGGAGTGTTCGGCGCAAAATGGCCCTTTGCACTGGTGCGGTTCAACTCTTCGATCGTTCGTCCGCGATTCTAAATTTCTTTTGACAGGCTAATATTGTGGGCTCCTGGTCGTTTTCCAAAGGATTCGCGGTTTGACCGACTATTTAGGTGTTCGATGCAGTCTGTGTTGGTCTCAGTACCTATAGGCTTGCTATAAACCTCAAGGACGGGTCTAGGTGAGCCACAGTCTGTTGTAATTTCACTTTCAGAGACCTAATTATCCCCCTAGTCAAATATCTTCAATTCTCCTGGTAGAGTATGTCGTCCTCACTGCTTGTGAATTCGAATCTGAACAGTTATGCAGCGGCCTGGGATATTTCTTCACTTCTGTTGCACTTCAAGTGTTGAACCTTATTTTCCTGCTATCTCCGGTCCGTCCGCGTTCATTGAATCGCTCAATAATGCTCAAAATTGATCTTTTCTGCAGGACCCGGCGAAGCAGAGCACCATGATCACATTTACGAACGCTATCACAGGCTTACTGTCCCAGCGCATCAGTGAGTAGTTGACATCCCAGTCTTTAATCTACACTTTTTGAACGGTTCCTCCTACTAGTCACCTCGCTCTCTCAACGAGTCGTAAATTCCACATCGACGAACGAAATATCCGAAACACGCGACAAGTCGCTCTCGCGATCACGCTGGACGAGTGCACTTCGGCGGCCTGGTCTGACTCCTGCAACGCCGAAGAATGGGATTGAATTGGGCCATGTGATGTCGGTTTCGGTGCAGGTAACGCGGGACCGGGTCACGGATGTGGAAAACTCGTATGAGGATTCGGACAAATACGCAACCAGCATGAAAGGAGGGGAAGCAGTGTAGGATAAGGCTTACCGCATGTATACTCGATTCGAAACGTCAGTTCACCGCTTTACATCGCCTGTTGAAGTTAGTTTATCAGCAGTTGCGATACCATTGAGCCAAATGAAACAAATTTACCGTGAGGATTTGCCGCTCCTACACCCAAATTTCATCGTCCGCATTTGACACATCCTTGGGTGCAGAAAGAACGGCGCGAGGGCTACGTGCGACTCAGATGTTCAAAAGTTTTGAAGACATGTATTAATTGCATGCTGTTCAGTTCTTCGCTGCTCACAATAGCTGAAATAAAATCATCCACCACGAAATCCTGTTTCGAGGTTGCATCAGACAAAGGCTGGATCAAGCTGGTTGATCCAGGTGTAAATAAAAGAGTCGAGCACAGTGTATACACAAGTCGACGGACATTTATAAAAGAACAGAGATGGATGTGATATCAAAGAAATCTGGAGCTTTTTCTTCACAAAGGCCTTGCGTTTCGACACTGAGTTTATGAGTTCATTACCCCATTTTTCTGGGAAGTATCTATCCCTATTTGTTTCCGCCACGAGATGTACAACTTTGTCATATACAACCGAACCACGTACTGCAGATTTACTTCGACTTGAAAATCTCATCCTTCGTCTTGAGCAGGTCTTCCCACTTGGTTAGTCCCAAGCTCCCGGGTAGACCATTCCATAATATGCCCCTCTGCTTTCGATAGGATTCCTCGAATTGAACCAAACAGACTTCGCAAAAATCCCGCCCCATATCCTCCCAGTCGCCTTCGCCCCAAAATAGCAGAGGATCAGAATCTTCGCCCTCCCTGCTGCGGCGGTCGAGGATCCGGAGCCAGTCGAATTTAGCGAGGTTGCACGCGTCGTTGGAAACACATTCCGCGGGATGGTCTTCGAGGAGAAACTCTGAAACGACGCGTGTCCCAGATTTCTGTTTGTCGTGTGCGACAAGGATTTGGCGCTTCTGGTCCGCCGAAAGGCTTTCCCATTCCGAAAGGTTCAACAAATGGGCTAGATCCGTGGTACAGCAGTCGTACATGATGCAGGGGATGTTCCACAACGCGCCGACCTCCAATGCAACTTTCAGTGCCACCAAATCGCAGTTTTTGACGACAGCATCATCTCCGTCATCTTCATTGGAGGAATCACCTGGCGCATCGTCAGACGGATCGTAGACTCTCTCGCCATCGATGACGGTAGGATAATAGGTTTCGAAATGAAGGAGCGCGCGTTTGAACAGGTACTTGACGTCGTATTCGTACGCAAGCTGGAGGATTTCCACCACGACCCAGAAGAGGGACCGATCCGGGGGTGGCAGAAAGAATCTATGAAGCAATTCATTTTCTATTTGTCTGGCAGACGAATGCCGTCACGTACTCGGAGTCAAAGATTGCCTTGAGAAAATGGGTCACGCTTCGTGCGGAGTGAGGGAGCTCGATAACGGAACAGCCGTACATTTCTTCGGTCTTTGGATTTGGTCGGGGTTGACCAAAGAGCATTGCCTTGAGCACCGGCGAACGCGCGGCCAAAATTCCTTTCGATACGCGAAAGAGGCTGTCTTCGGCGCGAATGATCAAGTTGTCTTCCTCGAACCAAAGTTCCTCAACGCGAGTGAGTGTCTCTGATTCGAAGAATGCGGAGGCGACTGAAAGAACGTATTCGTCGTCGGACTCGCTGTAATTTGGTAGGGGTGGTATTGGATCATGCTGGGTCTAGATAAGAGGAGAATACGGCATAAGACTGGCCCTTGGAGTTTGGCATGGCAAAACACCAACCATCTACAGACTACGCGAGCAGTTAGTTCAATGGTGAGTCTTTGTAAGAGGTTTGGATGGAAGCAAGAGAGAGGCGCGGGTCACCCGTCACAACTTCAGGTTGTGCCCGTGACGCCCTTATTTAGTATTCAACTTCGTCTATTTTTGTACGTCTGTGCGCCATTTCAACGATAGAATACTGGTACTCGTTACATGAGAGGGAGAACCCTGGAAATTTCTTGCAAAGCTTTTACCACTATTTCATCCTTAAACCGGCGGGACGCTAACTGCAGACACAAAGGGACGCCCGCAAATGCTTCCGGATCATCTGGGGGCAAGCTTAATAATATGCGGAGTTCTTTTTGATAGATACTCACAACAGCCTGAGTTGTATGCGTCTGCATCGCTCATATGCGTGCGGGGTGCGATATCCTTCACATCCATCGTCGGATCGGAATAAAGGCCGGTGGGGAAGACGGCAGCAGGATAATCGACAAAGTTCCAGACATTCGTGTATCTGAGAAATTCCGGTTAATCTCTGTGAAGTGGAGAACTCGCAGTGCGTACCCCCAGTATTTGCATGTCCCGAGGGCGGGAGCTGGGCCAGCACCGGCGGGGGATAAAACAACATCAACATTTTGCGCATTATAATGCTCGAGATATTCGGCACGCAGAGCCTCTCTCCGGAGGTTCAGCTGTGTAATGAACGTTCATTTTGCAAACAAAACAAAAAAGAAACGGACCTCCCAAAGTTCGTGGATTGTATGGTTCTTGACGCTCGGCCTGGTCAGCACCCACTCTGTCAGAGGAAGGATTGGTTCTCCTGAGACTGCGGCCCTCGCCCGCACATGGGCACCTCCGTCAACAAAATACAATTCATGCTATAGACCGTCAGTGAATGCAGAATAATGAGAAAACCAGGCTTACAGCCAACTCGCCAGCCTCGAAATGCTTGAATGGTTTATAGTCGACGATCTCGAACGCCGGGTCCTTCCTCAATGCATCTACCAGTGTCTTCAATACGCGGCGAATCGGTGGTTGGGGTAGAACCACGTCGTCATGCCACATCACTCCGATACGGATGCAGCCATTCGAACCGGACCAGCAGGGTGCGATAGGAACTTCCCAGGGAATGGGCACAAGGCTGTACTCGTGCAGCCAAGGCTTCGATCCAAGGACGACAGAGAACCATAGATCAATATCACGGAGACTTTACACGCCATGAGGATCAATGCAGACATTGAAATACACACGTACCTTCGACATAGCGGCCCAAAGGTCGAAAGAATCGAATCCGCACCGGGCTGGGCAGTAGCTGCGACGCCCTTCGGCACCCGCAATGTGGTAGGTTTCTGGTGAAAGAGGATATCAGATGGGAGCAGGATAGGGAAGAATTAAGAGCCAACTCAAGGTCCATATCCCACATGCATTGGCAGGCGATCGCAGGCTCCCTCCGATATCACTTCCAATACTAAGGGGAGAACCTCCGAACGCAACGAGAGCGCTGCATCCTCCAGAGCTTCCTCCGGGAGTCAGCTTGGTGTTATAAGGGTTGAGAACTTGACCCCAAAACGAATACGTTTCGAGATGCATAATGCACTGTGGTAGATTTGTTTTAACATAGAACACTGCATGACGCAATTATCGAGAAGTGCGGGTAGAAAAACTGAGTTATTTACCAGCACCGGCATCATACAAGATCTGGGCAAGAAAGCCATTTTTCGTGGCAGGAGGCTGTAAAATGTCCCCAGAAAATCCGGCCGTTGATTTCCGTCCAGCAAGATTTACGTGGTCCTGCACCATAAGACTTAATCTCCGCAATATATCGGCTAATTCTACACTTACCTTGATGCTGATAGGAAGACCTTGTCACCCGTCGATTGATCAGATACTAGACGAACAAAAAAGACCGCAACGTGGCCTACCATGTAGTGGACCGACAAGTTTACCAGTCGTGCTATAAAGTCGTCCAATTCCTTGGCTCTAATTAAAGCATCTTCAGAAGAAATTGGACAAGCAGCACAATAGCTGATGCGCTATCGCCGCTCTTTTTGCAAAGGCTAATACCACTTGTACCGCAGTGAACTCTTTGCTCTTGATTTTAGCGAGGATCTAACAGCCAAACAGCTAATTGAGTGCGGCGATGTGGATGAAATGAGACCGACCGAGGTTGCGTCCTGATCTAAACTTGTAATGTCTAACTCTTCCAAGCTCATCAGGCCAGATTCCGCAGCAGCAGAGCGAACGTCCGTCCCAGGAGGATATTTTGCGATAAACTCTGGCGCCAGTCGTAAATTCGCTGGAATTCGAGAATCTCGGTCGGCGACGGCATCCAAGGCGACCTGACGAACTCGTTAGGGGAATTGCAGCATATTTTGGTTGGGCTTACTTGTGGCCACACAATGTTACTGTGAACGTCTTCCATCTTGTTAGTTTCCGGGGTAAGGGATGGTGGGGGGAATCGTATGGTGATGGGGAAGTGGGAGACTCTTATCTTAAGTTGGAAGAGCCCGTGAGAAAGGGCGCCTAGCCCATTGCCTAAACGGGAACAACGAGCGCTTAAAAACGACGAGTGACGGTTCTGTCCAAAGTTCGGTCCGACGAAAGTTGCGACTCATGAGAACGAAGCTCATTAAGAGCGCCTCTAAAGGCTCATATGTATGCAACTTTATATAAATTCCAGTCACCCGTCACCACTTCTCATGAGCAGGACGTACTAGAATAAGAATATTAATTAGTGGCATCTTCTGCAGAAGAAGCTAGACAGACTAACGATCGAGCTCCCAAGTCCATGCAGATTTCTCTTGGTTAACGAGATACAGATAAGACTGTAACTTCGGTGAGCGGAAACATCTTACTTGTACGGTTAGGAATTACCTGCGCGATGCTTTCTGGACTAAGTCCGGAAAGCGGCATATCCGCACTACGAGCAAGGGCCGCACCGGTCATGATTTCTGAGCAAAATTGGTACTGGTATGTCCTCAAATTATAGAGCAAAGCGTACGGCCGTCAATTATAGCCTGGCGTTTCCTCGTATCAGTTCTGCAACAAAAGTAGTGGGAAAGAACATACGTGCGCTACCTAGATCCAGCTGAGTAACATGTCACGAAAAAAACAAATTACATACGTGTATATCGTCTTTCCCGAATTCTTTCGCCAGCGATTGGCTCAATGCACGGGCACCAAATTTCCCAATTGAGAACGCGGATGTCATAGTGTTTCCCCGCATGCTGGCAGTCGCACCAGTAAAAATCAGGGTCCCGCGGTTGGGATTCTCCGCATCGATCGTATTTTCCTTGAACTTGAGGATGGCTTCCCGGGAAAAAGAAAATGCTGCAGCCACGTTTGTGTTGAGTGCTAAAGGGATAACGTCAGTCTGTGAAGTATTTGCATTCAACGAAACGGACATTCTTGCACTTCGTCTGAAGTCACCTCTAAGAATGGTTTCCAGACCGCATACCCGACATTAAATAGGGCCGCCCGGAATGAATATCGAGCAGCAGGAAATTGAGAACTTATCGACGAAAAGGCGGTGGAGAAGTTTCCAGGCGTATAGGAGGGTATACAGAACGGGGCCGCCTATTTCAAGACGATGAGATCAAAAAAACCAGATCGACGCGAAGTGTTCCCACATCTCCACCGTTGCTCTTGATTTCCTCGGAGAGAGCGTTCAAAGAGTTCTGCCACGTGCGATGAGAGCGACACTGTATCCTGCTTTAGAAAAGGCACGTCTGTGAAGGCGTGTGAGGGATGTTCCTTCGGAATGAAGCAAACGCTGACGCTGCAGCTGCACCAGTGCCTGCCGCGTTACCGACGCCTCATACGGGCGAGGTAAGCAAACAATGATCAAACCCTGGTGACCCGCACACCTGCAACCACAAATAGCGGACGAATCGTAGCCATACTCATTTCCTGAGTGAAAGTTGTGGAATGTCAGCAGTGTTTGCCAGAGTTATTTTCAGACTCCCTCGCCACACATACGCAAGCATCACCCCTTTTGCTTTCGACTACGATGGACGCTTGGATGGATATCGATTTTCCACCTCCTTCGCTTTTGTGGCTGAAAAATCCGCCGCTATGCGCTTTTTGTGAGTTTTTACGCGTTATTCGCGTCATCCTGGCTTTGTATTGATATTCCGTACTTTGAACAGCGAGTAGAAATAGGCTCGCACGACGCGTTATTTTCCCGGCTTCCACCCGTAGCCTCGTTCGGCTCATGGGTACTGCCGCCGCGTCTACTCTCTCGTCAAAGATAGTTGCTTCAGTCTCCCTCGTCTTCTATCGCCCTTTTTTGGCGATGCCACCAAGGTCCAAGAATTCAGGTTTATGCAAAGCTGACGGGCACGCTTATCTCTGGTTCTGTCGCCCTCCAATTCTTCAATCGCATGACGTGGCCGAGCTCCGACCTCGACATCTACGTCCACCGTACATCTGCCGCCTGGCTGTGATGTTTATCGTGCCAATGGGTAACCTTCGATCCCCGGAAATCTCAAACAAGGACATCTTTAAGCAGCTCTCCGAGTCAACCAGGACAGGCTCGAGCTATTTGGGACGGGCATGCCGATGTACTTGATTTTCACAAAGGGGACAAAAAGATTCAAGTCATCGTCGCCACCAACACACCAATGGAAATAATTCTAGTTCCATTCGAGTATGTTCATTAACTTCTTTATGCGAGATATATCTGATAATTCGGAAGCCTGTGTCATGAATGTCATCACCCATGACAATGCGTTGCATTGTATCCCCGTCGACGTTCCACGCCCAGCAGGTTTGGTGGTCGAGACCGTGGGTGCGGGCAGGAGCTGGCAGGCGGAAGTACATAGACCGCGGATGGACGATGGTTCGGGCACCGTCTCTGAGTCTAAATCCGAGCTCGGAGTCAGGATGGTCCGCTGGGTCGGCGATAGTTTCACATGGACCATTTCCCTCCGAGATTTCTCGCCAAAACCATGGATCTTTACCTCATTAACTCTTGGCAGCTCGATTGCGACGACGAAACGACTTGGACGACGTCGAACTGCTGGCTAACCCCGCACTCGAGTACAATTATATCATCGGTGATTCCGGAACTCTTTCAGCTGTGTCGGACAACGTATTGTACGTTGACTCCACTTGCATTGATTCCATGATTTAAGCCGGTTTTCTCATATTTCTCTCTAGCGCACTATCTTCGTCAAACTTGGATACTGAGTTATCTCGAGCAGTTGTTCGTCATCGCGAGGCGAAGGTAGACCAGGGGTTGCTGCTATTTTAACTATTTATTAACTGGTGTAATCGTCATTTGGAACCTGACTTATTTCACCTTGCACATGCACTCGCCCTGAGTTGAAAATACCATTCTTCCGCTTATCTGCCCAAGCTGAGTCGAACGGAAGTTTATCGAGACCTCGGCAGCACTTCTCTCAACGTCCATGTCCTCAATCTATCCTCTGCGAATATTCGGTCCAAATATCATTGCTCGTAAAAACCTTATTCTTGGTCCGTGCCAAGCTATTGAACCCAAAGTGGGACCGATTGAGCACGGACCCGGTATCACTTCGATCTGTTTATTGTGAGTCAGATTTTGAAACCCCTAAGTCTCCTCAAAACCGAGGTCTAAAATCTCATCCAAGGCCACAATGCCCGCAACGGGAGAAACGCATTCAGTCCCAAACATTTTATCGCTTTCCGATGGCCGGCCCTTCCTTCTCGGCCCTCTCGAGGAAAGTGCGTTCAAGCCAACCATTATTCCTCACGATCACTTCTCAGCGAGATCTCTCAAACGAGTTGTCGGGTACCCACAGGTATTCCAGTTATTTTACCCCCGTGTCGCTGGTCTTCTGATTGAGCCGCTTTAAATTTCAAGTTCAGAGAATCTGCCCCGTGCTTCCAAAAGCCCTGGCTCCAACTCTTCGAAGTCCCCCTCGAAATATGGGCTGAAGTAGCGGCATTATCCGGCCGTCAGTCTATCGCGCGCTTGTCCGCTGTCTCGCATGCATTCTACTCAATATTTTCTGCAATCCTCTACTGTGACATGATGGGGACCGCGTCGGCTCTGACTTGGCAGCAAGCCAAGCTCCTCATGCGGACCCTTTGCGAGCACTCGTACTCCCCAACACAATCGATTAGGAGCCTTTCCCTCCCGGGTATGGGCTATAGGGCGATTGACATGTCCCAGGGTCTGGGCGCTCTACGGGGCCTACTCGACACTGCGCCTTTAAAGGCCAAGGAGATCCGAGTCGTGCGCGGGGCGGCGCTGCGGACGCTCAAGTGGGACTCAGAGATGGGAGCCAATGAGCTGGCGGGCCTCCTCCTTACGCCGGGGTATTTCCCGAATCTCAAGGAGCTTTCGGTTACCTGCGGAGTGGACTCGCTGGCCCAGGAGGAGAAGCCCGCCCAATTTGATGTGCGTGTACTCTTCCTTGCCGATTCATTCGCTACTGACTAACATGGTTAGTTCATCCGCGTCCGGGATCTCGAGAAGCTGGAGTGCATTCTGAATTCAGATTTCATGAAGGTGGTCAGCCTTGCATTTTTGTATCTACTACACTGCTCGCTCATCACTATACACTGGCAGGGTACGAAGAATGCCAGCCTTTATGGCGCACACTCGGAAGAAAACTAAGGGTTTTACCCTTGTCGTCGCCGCATCTGCACACGCTGGTTTTGAGACTGAAACTCTCCGTCGGACGCGCCGACCCTTCACCCCGGGTCGTCGACGCCGATCTAAATGCAGTGATAGACGCGTTATGCCTTCCCGCCCTTACCTCGTTCGAGTTCTCCCTGAATGCGTGGTTACCGCCCCACGACCACGCCATGGACTTCTCCCCCTCCTGCACGCAAACCCCCTCCTCACGAACCTCACACTGAACGTCGACGGAATATGTGTCCCCTCGGATGCGGACGCAGCGTACCTCCCCCGCCTTCGCACATTTACGGGCACAGTGAACAACTGCGCGACCGTATCTGCGCATGCGCGGGAACTGCGCAACGTCACCATCCTACTCCCCCAGTATTACGCGGACAGGCCCGAGTCGCCGCCCTTCCCGTTCACCCCATCGCTGTTCCGCCGGAATACTGGCCCTGCCGTAACGAGGCTCGATGCGCGCGCAGTCGCTCTAGGTGGTCGCATCGCCCGATACCCCGCGTTGCTCTGCCCGGCGGCGTTCGACTATCTCGCGGCGGCGTTTCCCAATCTCACACATCTGAACGCCAGCCTCGGCAAGCCAATGGTATATAAACACCACACCATTCAGATCGGTGGCTCTGACGGTTCTTTTTTTCTTTAGAGCCACTACCGCGCGTGCTTCGCGGCGCTCCCGGCGCTGCAGCACCTCAGCGTACGCCTGCATGAGCGCGTGCGGTTTGCAGACTACGGGCGCACGCCGGCGGCGCTCTTCCCCCCGGAGAAGTACGCGGCGCAAATCGGCGACGCGCTGCACTCGCTCGTGCACCTCTCCGACGTCCATATTCTCCTGTGGGGCGCGCGCTCAGAGGTCGAGCTCACGGGATGTGAGTCGTGCGACTTAGGTGCGTCGGCGCCGCCTGATTTTCTGGTCGAATATCGGTTCCGGCGCACCCACGGTGAGAGAGAGTTCAAGTTGATCGAGATGACGGCATCAAGTTCTGAATGGCTGGAAATGGAAAAGAGTCGGAATGGTGCAGACTTGAATGTGGAGGCGGTGGAGGCATTGAACCAAGTTCGCAAGACTTTTGCGGGTTGGTGATTAAAATGAATAAGACTGATTTAAGTCTTTGGACTACGGTTTCTCGGTCATCCAGTGTCCCCAATTCTATTATATTTAAACCCTGAGATTGTCTTGAGAAACTCAGAACAAAGTTGGACGCGACGCGTTGAATAACCTCACGTGATCATGTGACAGCGTGACATGGATCTCTTGCCGAAAACCAGCTCACCCGTACAGACTCAGGATTTGACACAGGATACAGACGACCCGCTACAATCGAACTCTGCCTCGTTTGAATCTGCTAAACGCAAGAGAAACTCGGGCTCACCTCCCGGCGAAAGTCTTGAGGGCCGTCCCGCCGAAAAACGACCTCGGTCATCGACTCGACACGTGAAGCACTGGGATTTGGAGGGAGACTTGTTCCTGCGCATAAACGACTTATGGATGAGGCTGCGGAAGAGTACGCTTTCGAAACACTCTGAGTGGTTCTCAGACGTCTTTGCTGCGATAGAAGAGGGCAGGCTCATGCCAGACCCAAAACGGCCGTACATGGACGGAAACATAATTCTCGTTGACGTCAAGAACGTGCAGAGGTGCTTTCATGTCCCCGCCCTGGAGTCACTGCGATGGATTTTGATTTGCTGCTGACTGCTTTGGATCATGCCATGTACGTTTCAAAGCCCCAGTGCTTGATCTCTCTTGACTCCGCCTCTCCAGCTCATACTGCCACGAGCCTCCTCCGTTTCCCGTCATCTCGGCGATTCTGCGCGTTTCCACTGAGCTAAAATTTCCCATGTTCCGTGACTGGGCGACTCAATCGATCCAGAAAATGTGGTCCTCTTCCCTCAGCACGCTTTCCACCGCCGTCATCCCATATGCTACAGAGACCGTCATTATCGGGCGCGCCTGGGGCGTCTCCTGTGTCCTCAAACGTTCTCTTTACGAGCTCCTACGCACCCCCGGCTTCGGGCAAGACAACGAGGATCACATCCAGTGCCGCCCCGCCCCGTATGAGCACTCTCGGCTCTTGCCCGCAGACATCCTATGTCTTGTCAGCGCCCGCGAGCAGCTCGACCTCGTCTGGTACGCTGCGACTGCCTTCGACGCCTTCGCCACGACCGACAAGCACGACGGATGCGCGCCGATTCAGTACGTGACTTATAGGCGTCTCGTGCACGACTCCGGACTGTTCCAAAACTACCGCTTCGACGTGCTCTGCGGACTGGAAATGCTCGTGCAGATCGACTGGGAGAACGAGTCGGCGGGTGCCGATGGGCGCGGGCTGTGCGCGCTCTGTGTAAGAAAGCTCCGCGAAAAGTGGGAAATGGACAGGGAGCAGACGTGGGGAAAACTAGATGGTTTGTTTCGGTTGGAGACAGAGATTTGAGGGTACTGTTGCATGATTGGGCTGGAATCAATCGACCTTTAAAAAGCTGACATGCAATGATTGCAATGTGATACAGTTTTCTTGCACCATTTGTCCTCCATCGCCGCAAAGGCCCCGGTCACTACTTGAAGGCCAAAAATGACCCCAACCTCCGGCCGTTCATAGAGTAAAACAGGCTAAACATGGCTGGGGTCAGTCGTAAATAGAGTAAATCGCGCAGGGCGCGAGATTTTTTTTTGAAACAGGATATACTGTAGTCTGGAGGGCGGGAGAATGATTTTTGGCCGCCTCAGCTTGAAGTAACCAGTCCAGCGGCGTGTTGAGGTCGTGACGTGCGAGCAAGTCCAGAAATGCGGCGTGAGGGCGAAAATTTGCATTACGGGATGAAAATAAAGTTGGTCGGATATAGAGTAAAACAGACCGAGAAAAAACAAATCATAGTAAAATAGCCAAAAAAATCGGGCTAGAAATCCGACCAACCTCCAAGGTAGTGACCGGGGGCCTGGCATGGCCAAAGTAGAGTCCGACGCCATCCGACGGCGATGAAGAGATGTTGAGTCGGCGGGTTGTGCCGTAACATCCGACCAGTACGGTAATCAACCCGCGGTGGAAAGTTCGTGGCGCCACCATGGCCGCCACTGGTCTTGCGGCCACTGCAGATATCAAGGTGAATGGGCGGCCATTGGCCGCCGATGCCGGACGATGCCGACCAGTGACGTTTCCACTGCCGCGTATATTACTGAGTGCGTGTACGTATTTTGATGATGGCACGACTCGTTTCTTTCCTCAACCATGCCCTCTCTCTCTGCTGCTAAAGCGTTCAATGCAAAGTTCTCTCCTGCATACCTCCCGGTTGCCGTCTTCTTTGGCGGCACTTCCGGAATAGGTCGAGGAATTGTGGAAGCTTTTGCGCGCTACACCAAGGGCAACGCGCACATCGTTATTGTCGGGCGCAACGAGACGGCAGCGGAGTCCATTATAGCAACACTTCCAAACCGTCGACAGAAACGGCTGGAAGCACGAATTCGTTGCGTGCGAGGCGTCGTTGATGAAGAACATCACTGTCGTCACAAGCGGGCTCTTGGAACGCTTTCCGAAGATAAACTTCCTGGTCATTAGCTCTGGCTATGTGAGCCTGCGCGGCAGGAACGAGACGGAGGAGGGCATCGACCACCAGTTGGCAGTCCGGTACTATGGGCGGTGGAAAATGATCAGCGACCTCCTGCCTTCTTTGCGAGCGGCCAACAATGCCGGGGAGGCGTCGAAAGTCCTGTCGGTCCTCGATACAGACAATGGAATGCCTGTAGATCTCACGAATTTGGGCCTAAAGCTCAAATATTCCGGGGTGACTGCAGTCCGATCGAGCCTCACGTATACGGACATGGCGTTTGAGGTATCTTTCCCCAGTTTTGCACGGAGGGATTACACTTAACTCTCGACCCAGGAATTTGCGCTCCGGGATCCGGAAATTGCCTTTACGCATATCAGCCCCGGATTCGTCAACACTCCAATATATAACTCAAAACATTGGGGTATGCGGTTGGTAGCGCCCATCTTCAAGCCCATGGTGTGGATGTTCGCGATCTCTCCCGCTGTTTGCGCAGAGTACATGCTCTTTGCATTGTTCAGCGGCGAAAAGGGATTCATGAGACGGAACGACAAGGGCGAAGATATCGGGATGAAGAAGTATTTTGGCACGGAGGAGGGACGGAAAACACTGTGGGCACATACCGTCAAGGAGATCGACGTTGATACCAGGGGCACGTAACGCTTTGCAGGTTTCATTTCTTAATGTCTTTTTCATATCCTCGGTAAGCAGACAGACGATACCACTACTACTATACTGCGACGTTCCCAACGTCTCCTATAAGCCACGACCTTCAAAATATATCCAAATCGCGGCCACACCGTGACCGAGTTGCATGAGTTACCACTTCAGCTCAACACTTATATGAGTCCCCCGAAATTTATTTATTGGCGGAGAAAATAAGTTTGAGGTCAAAGAGGGTCGAACCTGGTGGAACGCTGTTGTAAACAACGGGAACGCGTTCACTCAGCTGCGGATTCAGCCAGATCAAAGCCACACGTGGTCGCGTAAATTTGCGGAGTCCGGTTCTTTGTTCTTCTCCTTCTCTGCCATTGCCACCATGCCTCGTATCCCGTACCGCGACCCCATGGATGCCATCGACTACGAGCCCCCCGCCGACCTCATCGACGGCATCTATGGCGGTCATGACTATGAAGGGGACTCGGACTTCGACGCGAGTGGCGACTCCGATGCGAGTGGTGGCTTTGGTGGGGTCGACGAATGGGGAGACCACAGCGATGGATCTGAGGACTACAGTGGAGACTCAGACGAAGAAAGCCAAAAATTCCCGGCCCATGACCTCCGCAATCCAAAATCCTTCCCCTCCTACGTCCAATGTTCCCCATACGAGCTGTATGAGCGCCGTGGCTGGGACAATGAGCTCGAACCACCGCCCCGACACTGGTGTTATCTTGGGGAGATTGTTGAGCATATCATAGTTCCGATCCGCAACCTGCTTACGGTCAAAGACAAAGACGGCGAGAGCACTCAGCTGTCCTCGAATTTCGACCTGGAGGCTCAATTCGATGTCAAAGTCGGATCCACTATTGCGATATTGTACGCCGAGAAGAAATATTTCTCCTTTGGAGTGTATGGTTTGCGTCTGGATCATGCCAAATTCGTCAAGGTGAGCATGGGGTATTTCACAAAGACCGCAAAGGTGATTAACTGCTCCCGAGATATTCCCCTGCAATTTAGAGACGCTACTTCGCATCAATGATGATATTGAGAGTGAGACGCCGGTTGACTCGGCCAAAAAATGTAAAGGATGCGGCAACGAGGAAGTACCCAATCAAACTACCCTCCTTCGTTGCTCTCGGTGCCTTGGGACATCTTATTGCGGCAAGGTAGGGGATTTCATTGTCGTCGGACTAATCTATTCTTATTTCAATATCCTCAGGACTGTCAAACGGACGCCTGGAAGCGCGGGCACAAACGCGAATGCAAGACATTCGAAGCTCTCATCGAGCTGAAGCGGAGCCGTGACTGGGGCAACAAAAAACCCCAGAATTGGATTGCCTTTGGCGAGCGTGAAGAACCGCGGCCCGCCTCGCCGGACGACAACGGCTCAGACAACTCAGACGATGATGATGCCCGTTACCGCTTCCAACCTGCATGGAAAGATGCCAAACTCGCTGTCGTGCAGGAACTTCAAGGAACGTTTACTATTGCGTCTGGTAAGATCGATCTCACTCAACTGTATTTTTTATTTTTTACTCCGAGTCCCAGGCGAAATCCTCTGGGGCCAACTGGCGTCGATTCTGAGCGGCGTCATGACTGCTAAGCACGACTTCCCATCGACGGAGGACAGGACGGTTCCAAGCGGTACCGTCATCACCACGGGTTATACGTTCCGCGCTCCTGCTAAAGTCGGGCTTTGGAAGGTGCGGCAGCTCACATTTCATCTCGCGGAATATAACCAACGCACAAACTAGGTCGCAAAGGTTAATGGATACGGCCATCCAGATGCGCCGAAAGACTCGTGGCTAGCATACCATTCGTCTTGCGACCCACTTGAACTACTTCTCCTTGCCCGACCTGTCTGCTGGGAAGCTCGTTCTGCAAACCCGCGCGTCTGTTGGGTAAACCGGTACGACTGGGGATACCACTGTGCAGAGTCCTTTCGTGCTGCGCGGTTCTTCGCGGATATCGACCCAGAATCGGGATGGGCTGCAGCCACAAAGCGACAAAGGGCCCTCGAAGCTGCCGGCAAGTATCGGCACAAAAAGGACCCCGATAATGAACGGTGGGAGCGGCTGGAGACGTACGATTCGCATAACATTTTCCTCGTTGACGCGGCAAATGGGCCGGATGTCCTGAAGCTCTTGGCACGGTTTGCGCGCTTCTTTCAGATGCGAGTCCGCCTGATTTTTTTTCCAGGCCTTCGAAGCTCGAGACACACCTTGATGACGACAAATCGTCGTCCTTTTTCAAAAGCGAGGAAGACACGGCGGCCTTCGGATGCAATCTAGCATTCATAGGAGATGATGACTGGGAGTTTGCGCGACTTATCTTCAGCGAGGATGAGTCGACGATGTTTCCGGGGAAGAAGGAACTCATCGGATTCTGGTACGACGCCGATAATCGCTACAACGATTCGGAGATCGACATGGGCCGCAAGTTGAAGGACCCTATCATCGAAACTATCTAGAATTACGTTGTGGAGACCTGGATTCATGTTCAACTCCGACCTTCAGCCTTGATTATCACTCTAAACGAGTATCGTGTACTTTTCCAAGCGTTACATATGTATCCCGAAACATCACTGTTCGTAAAGTGAAAAGCTTGAGCACATTACCAGCGTCAAGCAATTCGTACAGTTCATAAGCTGGGCATTGTCCTACAATAACGAGCGGAACCTTAAGTGTGCGTCCTGGTTATATTTAAGCAGAATTTTAGAAGTAGGTAGGTAGGCTCACGAAAAAGCAACCTCTTAATGCAGCATAGCAATCGCGGCCAGACCTGAGACTAAGCTTACGAGGACAATTCCTGCGTATTCGCCAATGGTATTGCCAGTGTATCCGATATGAATCCCTCGGAATGCGGCATTTGGAGCGGAGGAATCTGTGGGCGAAGCAGCTACGGATCCGGTGTTATTATAACAGGTGTCCTTGTCTATGTGCTAGCTTGCTTACCTGAGCCGGTGAGAGGACTGCCTGCTCCAGCCGCTGTGGCTGCGGCCGCGTCGGAACTAAAGGACGGAGGTGCCGTCCCAATTGCTCCGGAAGTCAACGACGCCAGTGCAATGCCGTTGGCGATCGTCGGTGTGGTGACGCAGTTCGACGAACTTGGGATGCTGAACGGGGCACTGGGAGTGACGGTGTCGCCAACAGTGTATGGAGTCGGCTGTCCATCAGCGCCTGTGAAGACCCCAGTGAAAAACTGGGCAAAAGTGGAGAATTGCACGGTGCCATCGACAGTGGCAGTAGGATACCAGCCTGGCGGATATGCGACGTCGGCATCGCACGACTCGCTGGAAGACGGTCAGTGCGAAGCGATAAAATCGAGGACTTTACACACAAAGTCCCGGGGGGATTATAAGTTCCAGGCATAACGAACTCGCAACCCATCTCGTCTAGTTCGTGCCAACACATGAATTCTGCAGCGTCTGTGGAATTGGCATTCAAAAATTAGAAAAAGGGAAAAGGGAGAAATAAATGGGAAGAAAGACGGACATGTAGAATTCGCGTTTGTACATGCCCGGACACAGAACTGGTTGAAATCGATGTATAACATCCACTCGGCAATGGGCTCGTCCACTCCATCCACAATATTGGTCGTCACGTTCCCCCCAACTGGATTGCCCGCGCCGGTTGCACCATGGGGGTCGAGCTCGCCACCTTCATCCCCTGACTGAATGTTGAGTTTGGTGAAGTCGCCGGTACCCATTATTTGGACATAGAAATCAGTTTTCAGGAAAGAAACACCAGTGATTACGCCATCCGGGATGACCCGGGCATTATTCCGAGGTTTTGTGCCTGTAAAGAGAGAGAGAGAGAAAGAAATCAGCGGCTCCCAGACGCGTCAGATAACCAGGCAGCTCACACCATGCGACCTCTTCCGTCTAGGATCATGAGAAATAAGAATAAAGAGCAAGTTCACGAGAGCGATATCGTACCTCAGTGTTTCCTATGAGGTCTGGGCCTGAAGGCGGGGCAAAAAGACAAAAATCGTCTATCGAGTTAAGGCTGAGCAGTCGGGCCATAGAAGTCTGATTTATAGTTGTTGGTATCGTCGGGACAGGAGGGTTAGTCACGCCCTGAGTCCCTGTAGCAATAACTCCGGCAGGGAACGAGGAGGATGCAGCCCTGACAGAAGTAACGGCGGCCGCGCCGAGCAGTACGCTGAAGAGGAGCATGAGAAGGGGAATATTCTAGGAACAGGTGATCAAGCCGCTCTTTATGAGCGATCATTGGTTCTCGGTGACAGCACGCACCATTCTTGTCTTTGAGGCCGGCACGCTTGAAAATTAATAAGAAAATCCTGAAAAATTAAAATCAACCTGTAACGATCTGGAGACAGATATATGTGACTGGAAAGCGCGAATGAATACTGGAGTCGCTGGAGGAGCATGCGTCCAGGCAAGACAATAAATATCTGACTGACCAAAAATACACCTATCGGAACGCCTAATTTTAGAGAGGGACACCTGATGTCCCCAATTAGTCGCTTTGAGCTCGCGTTTTCAAGCCGGTTCCCTCACTGCAACCATCCGACAACATTTTTTCCTGTACTGTATCATCGTACATCGAGTTAAAGCAGCTGAGCCTGCATGCATGAGAACTGAAAGTGGAGCAAAGAGAAAAAAACATAGAATTAGCCACCAGGTATAACAGGGAGACGACTGCGGAGAAGATCCGTGAGTAAATCCCGACGGGTTTCAAACTTGAAGCTCCGCAGAAGAACTGAAGATAATCGTCGCATGCGGCACGAGCAGAAGCTCAGACGCAATGCATCGACAAGACCGGGGGACAACGTTCCGAACCAGAGTACGAAGAGCACCGAGTTCGGGTCGGCGATTCGTTGAAGTTCGACGCGATCGCCAATCGAGAAGGAAGAAGCCACTGCTCATGCTGATGCTAAATTTGGGAAGGGTCCACGTGACTAGGCGCGTCGAAACAGAGGGAACAACACAGCACAACAACTTTGAGTATTGCTGAATGGAAACTACTGAAAATTAAGGTCATTTTCATGCCGTCTAGCCTGTGTATAATACCCAAATATAAAACAATGTCCTGGGGAACCGAACGAAACCTGAAACGACCGTGGAACGTGCGAGGTATGTATACAATAAAATCCGAGGTATATCATCAATGCATCGCAGCGTCATGAAAGCGAGGGTGGGTAGACCGTATGGCCGGGGGTTTGTGCAATTAAATCGCGTGGATGTCTGGAAACAGGTGAGTATAGCGGCAGAGGGAGAACGAGGAGCCTTACAAGTAAGGGCGACATGTTCGGTGCTTAATGCAGGAGACCGATAGCGGCGAGACCAGCAAAGAGACTGACGAGGGCAATGCCTGCAAACTCCCCAGTGAAATCATATCCGACGCGCGAACTACGGAGCCCTGCACTAGAACCGGAGGTTCCAGGGGCGGTACCTACGGAGAGAGAAAATCAGTGGCTGTTGATAGCGCATCAGATATCCAACTCACCCGAGTTCGAGGCGGAGGCGCCGCCGGTCGACTTAGCTCCTGAAGCGCCAGTGGAACCGGCCGCCGGGGTGGTAGCCTTCTTTGAAGTGGAAATAACAGAACCGCCAGAGGCGCTTGCACCCTCACCGGCGGGGGTACCAGTCGGGGCTGAGAGTGGTGTGCTAGAGGAGAAGCCATCCGGAAGAGCGGTCCCAACGGCGTTGGCGGTCAGCAAAGAGGCTGCGATACCGTTGGAGATTGTGGCCTTGGTGACACAGTTCGAAGAGCTTGGCGTGCTGAACGGCGCGTCGGGAGTCACAGTGTCGCCGACAGTGTACGGTGTCGGCTGACCATCAGCGCCAGTGTAAACACCAGTGAAAAATTGCGCGAAAGTCGAGAAGCTTGTGGTGCCGTCGACGACGGTGGGGTACCAGCCTGGGGGGTATGCGACCTCAGCATCACAGGTCTCGCTGGAATACGCGATCAGTGAAGAGGGACAAAAAAAAATTAGACGCGACGGACAAGGTGCCGGGGGGGTTGTAAGTTCCGGGCATGACGAACTCGCAACCCATAACGTCCAATTCGTGCCAACACATGAATGCTGCGCTGTCTGTGGAATCGACATTAAAATTTGTGGAAAAGAGAAAAAGAAGGGGAAAGGGGGGAAAAAACGCACATGTAGAGTTCGCGTTGTAGCAGGCGCGCAAGCAGAACTGGCTGTCCGAGATGTACAGCATCCACTCGGCGATGGGCAGGTCCGTGCCATCGGCGACGGTGGTGGTGACATTGCCGCCGACAGGGTTTCCAGTGCCTTCAGCGCCATGGGGGTCAAGCTCACCACCAGAGTCGCCTTTTTGGATATTAATGTTCGTGAAGTCACCGGTGCCCATGATTTGTACGTAGAAGTCGGTTTTCAGGAATGAAACACCAGTAATAGTGCCGTCCGGGATGACGCGCGCGTTGTTACGGGGCATTGTACCTGCAGCGGGAAAAACATCAATAGCTGCCAACGGCGCATCAGATATCAGGGCAGCTCACACCAAGCGATCTCCTCGGTCTATGAACAAAAAAAAAATATCAGCCAAAATCCGCTCTTCGCGGAAACGGATCAACTCACTTCGGTGTCAGGAATCGCTGCCAGTATGGGCGGACCGAAGAGGCAGAAATCGTCAATAGAATTTACACTGAGCAGGCGAGCAATGGAGGTTTGGTTAATAATCGTCGGCATGGTTGGGACGGGCGGGTTCGTGACGCCCTGGGTTCCTGTGGCGACAACGCCTGCGGGGTAAGCTGCCCGCACAGAGGCGACGGCGGTTGAGGCCAGTAACAAGACGGAGGAAAACATGGGGGGAGGAAAAGAAAGATAAGGTACCGATTGGCATCAGGGCTCTTCAAGTATAACGGGGATCGCCAGCCGCGTCCATCAAACTCACCGCTTGGTGACTAAAAATAGACCTTAAATACCATGCGCAGAATCTGTTAGTATCTGCCAGTGTTAGTATCCAGCGCCGGAAAGCAGTCTAGTGTTATTCCAGGTTAAAGACACTATTCAAAGCGCCCAGCCTGGCAGTCTCGCTGAGTCCAAGGCGGCAAACACCCAAGAGCGCTCAAAAAGGGTGTTTCGGGTGTGTGGGACCTAAGTCAACGGATCGGAGGGAACGATTGATCGGAAAGTGTGCTGTGCTATCACCGACGCACAGCGACGAATCGGCCAGCGGCGTTTTTACGCCGTTGTCAATGCGAGATGGTGAGCGCAAGATGAGTTATAAGCGAGTTCTATTTGAAAGCTTCTATGTATTACTTGGACTTGCGGGCGTTCCACGCCTGAACGCCGGCATCGAACGTAGCATTGTCGACTCCTGTCGGTGTGAGGTGAAATACTACCCCTGCAGGAACATATTAGCGGCAATTCCCTATCTTCAGAAACACAATGTCTACCAAGGCTCTCCACTTCGCGGTTGCGGGGCTCATCGTCGAAAAACAGCTACATTGGAACTCTTGAATCCTCATAAAACCTGGGTGAGGAAAAGTATAACACACCATCTGCTCATAGGGGACGCCGGTCTGGGCATGCAGTGCGCGAAAGTGCCTGAGCTTGGAGCCAGGGTAGATTTGTAGGTCATCAAACAGCTCTATTGCGGGCAGCGCAGGCTCGGCGTCATCTCCTGCGACGTGGAGTAGCTTCAGCGCTTGGCGGGCCCTATTCGCAGATACTGCTCCGGAATCAGCGGCGGTACGAGGTGCTGCCTGACGCACATATCTGGGGCGTGGGTACGAGAACAGGCAGCAAGGAGAACATCTTGGTCGCGGAGCCGCCGTAGAATGTCGGGAACATCAGGGTAGAATTCGACAGGCGTGCCATACGCATCCACGACAGCTTCCCCAGACCGACGGAGGGGACCAGTAACGTGGGTGTCAATCCATAGATCCCAGAGTGTATAGCTTCATAGCATTAGTGTAGGACATCCTCGAGCATGGCGTGCACCTACTCAAGGTCGAACGCAATCAGTTTGGGAAGCATTGTGACACCCTGTCACAGCCTGTCACGTAAGAAAGAAATCGAATTGTGGGAGCTAGTTTTTTTTTTTCAGACAGGTATCTATATCCAAAGCTGCTCATCACACATAGTGCGCGGCTGAGCGCATAGTACAAAAAGGCGGTGAGAATTTTTTTTTGCGGTCCCGTATCACTTTTTGGCTCTTCGGAAGTTTCCTTCGTCTCGTTGTGGGGCCGGGTGGGCCACATCTCATCCTCTAACAAAGTCGGCAATAATATCTGGAACTCAAATGAGCCCTGGCAATTTTTTGATGATCTAAATCGCTGGTGCACACACGGTTCATGGGGATTGAAACATACTCCTTCCACGAAATTAGCGAGATGAATGCCCGAAATCAAGTCAGGGTGCGGAGTAGCGGCTAGTGCTGAGCGCTGCGGACGAGAGATAGAAAATTTTCTCGCCGCCAAGTCGGAAGAGATCTGCCAGCCTCGACCACCAGTTCGAAGCGTCCCGGTCAATTGTTGAAATCAGAATCCGCTGGAGCAGTAGAGAACAGACCTGAACAGACGGTGTTCGAAACCTGGACTTTTAGCATGATAGATAGGCGAGATGATAGTGCTGCGCCAAGCCAGGCCAGTAGTGACCGCTGTTGATGAACGTAAGAAGAAAACGATTTGAAGCTCAGACTCGGATTTTGATCGGTAATGAGACAGCCGAACGTCGCCGAGTTCAATTTAGTTCAACTCGGCCGCGTCTCCCAAGGCATCTCTGCGTAAATGATGTAAACCACAACGGGTTGACATACTAGAACCTGATATTGAGCCCACTCTAAGCGTTGTACTAGTATTATTGGAAAGGTTAATATTGATAGACGGCTGGTTTAGCAAGATGCCTCTTTCTGCTTTATTTTTTGGTAAAACTTTATAGCTGAGGTATCTGATGCGTGGATAGATTAGGGCCATAGTCGCCCTCCAAATATGAAGAACCTGCTGAAATTCGTTGCCTTTGATTGGAACTAGCACACTGCCACTGATGCCTGATGAAAACTGGCATCTTCCTTTCAACTGTCATGTCTGCTTCACGCTGCTTGTTTGGCTTGAAGCTTGAAGGGCTTGATACTTGGCTTATTACCGAGTCTCCGACGCAACCTCATGATCCCATTACTCGCAATCCTGGATACACGGAGAAGGCTGCTCAGCTGCTCAATAACTGACGCTAGCGCCAAGCTGCCAAACTGCTGCGATACGTTTACTACAAACCGATATTCATCTTGATGCTATGCCTATCAGTCTGGATTATATGCTCCCTGTGGTCATGGATTCATATTGCTCCCTAGCTAAAATTATTGCTCACCGTTGTGAGCCGCGCGCATTTCCTTCAACTGACAACAGACGCGCACCGCCCCCGTTCGACGCCGGCAGTTCATCTATACTGTCAATTGCTCAGCACGGACCATAAGTAAACGACTTGACCGAACAGCCGATCGACTGATGCATGTCATTTTTTGGGTTGGATTTATGGCTTCTGGCAGGTTTTGGATGGACTTGTCAATCTGCCAATCCGCACCTCCCGACCATTAAAAGGCCTTCCCATACCATGCTGCTCCTCATTCTGTTCCTTTCATTTCCTTCTCCTTTGTTCATCTCTCGACGAGATCCTTCTTTCTTTACTATTTCTGATTCACGATGCTCGCCATTCCCCTAGTGCTTCTCTTAGCTACCCTCGTGCACGGTGCCCCAGTGGCTGTCAGCGACCGGCGTTGCGTCGGCGGGGCTGATGCCTGCAGCAGGTCAATTAACTGTTATGCGACAGGTTCGTTGTCTCGTCTTGCATTATAAATCCCCAAGATTTTCCGGATGCTTACTCCCCAATGTTCAGGTCTCTGCGGGCCTGCGTTCGCCAAGAAGTCAAGCTTGGCTATCCCCATCTGAAATATGCCCGGCAAGACGACGATTTCGACTTTGGGGACTCCGAAGGAGAAGACGATTCCTCTGTCGACCCCGACGACTTCGATTCTGGGGACTCAGAAGACACCTCTGACTCCTTTGGAGAGGATTCCGATTCCACAGAGACTGACTCGTCTTTTGACTCGGGAGACACTTCTCTCGACGATGGAAGCGAGACGGATAATGACTTTGGGGAAGGAAGTGAAGACGATGGGGCTGGAGAGGACGGCTCTTTCGACAGCGGAGATGTGGATATTGACCCCAGCGAAGGGAGTGCGCCTGCGACTGACACGGATGGAGACCAACCGCCAATAGACGATGGCTCTTTGGACGGTGGAGTGGGAGAGGACGGGAGTGCGCCTGTGACCGACACGGATGGAGACCAACCGCCAATAGACGATGATGGCACGGGGACTATAGACGATGGCACGGATACCAGCGACGATGGAACGGGGACCATAGACGACGGCACGGGGACCATAGACGACGGCACGGGGACCATAGACGATGGCACGGATACCGTCGATGATGGCACGGAGACCACCACCGACGCCAACCCCGACACCACCAGCACGGCAGCAGATGCCAGCATCACAGACCCCGCTTCGGAAGATAGTGAGGACGAGGACAGCTCAACATCCAGCGCTGTGGATGCCGATTCGACATCCAGCGCTGCGGAGACCGCCAGCACCGACGATTCGGAGGCCTCTTCTCCTACCGCTGCGTCAACAAGCGCTGCGCCCGCCGCCGCGCAAACGACCGCTGCGGCGGCCCAAACGACGGCCGCCGCTGCTGCACCTACAAGCGCTGCGGACTCACTTACGTGTGGCGGACCGAGCCCCAACGATGCCACAATCAGCCTCATCAAGCAGTTCGAGGGCTTCGTGCCCTCCCCTGCTCCCGACCCAATTGGCCTCGCCACGGTCGGGTTCGGCCACAAGTGCACCTCGAAGAGCTGCGCCATCGCGGGATTCACCTTCCCATTGTCCCAGACCACCGCATCGCAGCTCCTCAACAACGACCTCCAGCAGTTCGTCTCCTGCGTGAACAGCGCCGTCAGCAACTCTGTGACGCTCACCGACAACCAACTCGGCGCGCTCACCTCGTTCGCGTTTAACCTCGGGTGCGGGACGCTGAAGTCCTCGACGTTGCTGAAGCGCCTGAATGCCGGCGAGGATCCCAATACCGTCGCCGCTGCGGAAATCCCCCGATTCAATAAGGCTGGTGGGAAGGTTTTGGCAGGCTTGGTCAAGAGAAGGGCGGCCGAAGTTGCGCTTTTCCAGACTGCATCGCAAGTCAAGGCGCACCCGTGTTGAGCGGTGAGGTTGTATATCAGATCCCTATAGTTGAATTATTTTTAGCATGTAATACACCGAATCTCTTTGCTTGCAAAGGAAAATATCGGAATGGGAATGCCTCAAAGTCAAAGTTATATGTACTTTGGTCCTGTTTGGCCGCGTCGCGCGACGCGATTGAACGCGTCACGCGACTCATTTTTTTTCTTGGCCTTTCACCGCGACTACAAGTCCAAAACGCAGATTTTACTCCAGAAATGATGTTCTCACCCTTCGGGATGCCGTTCGGGATGCACGCAGCGCAATCGAGGGAACCAGTGAAAAACTACACCCTCGAGGAGCAGAGAGCTCTTGCATCCAAAACCGTCCGCAAAGTGCGCGCATTTTTGCACGGCGGACACCGCTGGGAAGCGCGCTACGCCGACTATCCCAACGACCGTGTCACCATCAAGTCCGGCGGCGTGGTGCTCTCGGCCGCGCAGCTCGAGGTAGGCGTGAGGTACAACTATTCTGGGACTACGAGGGCGAGACGGGGGAGGATTTGGGGTGGAAGTCCCGCGGAGACGGTGGGTTTGCGGGCACGGTTTGCGACATGGAGGAGTCGATGGCGGACGATCCGAACATCGGGATGCCGGGGAATCTGTTGCAGATGGCCTCGACTTCATGGGCACAGTCGTTTTACGATGTCAGTCGCATTGATTTAAGGTGTTGCTGGACGAAACTGACTTTCTTCTCTTTTTTTCCCTGCCAGATGGTTGTGAATTGGGAAGTTCATCGTGGGTTGGCTCGCTTAAAATTACGAGATCCCTACTAATTAACGCGCAGGCAGTGTTGTTCGACCAGAGGCGCCGCGTCCTGAGTGAGTTTCGTGGGTCGCGACCTATGGTTTGTTTAATTTGGAACGAACTCTTCTTCAGACATGATTCAGACGACGAAGACGAAGAGTACCAACCAAACTACGCCGCCATGGTCGCCGAAAAGTGGAATCCAATTTTTGAACGCGTCAAGGCAAGTCTATATACCTGCATTGATAGTGGTTGTCGAATGCATTTATTTACTTAAGAGCAGGCGGATGAACACGACGTGGAATGTATGTTCTTCCACACCACGCAGGGTTGTCTCGCGGCCGCCGGAACATGCCCATTCAAACACACGCCGCTGCGCGACATTCATTCGTCTGACTCGGGGATGTACGCGACGCAATCGGAACCAGTGAAAAACTACACCCTCGGGGAGCAGAGAGAGCTCGCGGACAAAGCCATCCGCAAAGTGTGCGCGTTTTTGCACGGCGCACACCGCTGGGAAGCGCGTTATGCCGACTATCCCAACGACAGTGTCACCATCGACTCCAGCGGCGTGGTGCTCTCGGCCGCACAGCTCGAGGTAGGCGTGAGGTACAATGTGTTCTGGGACTACGAGGGCGAGAAAGGGGAGGATTTGGGGTGGAAGTTCCGCGGAGACGGCGGGTTGGCGGGCACGATTTGTGGTATGGAGGAGTCAATGGCGGTCGATCCGAACATCGGGATGCCGGGGAATCTGTTGCAGATGGCTTCGACCTCATGGGCGCGGTCGTTTTATGATGTCAGTCGCGTTGATTTACGGTGCTGCTGGCTGAACCTGATTTTTTCTCTAACAGATGGTGGTGAATTTGGAAGTTCACGGTGGGCTGGCTCCCTGTAAATTATGGGATTCCTGCTAATTAACGCACAGGGAGTATTGTTCCACCAGAGGCGCCGCGTCCTGAGTGAGTTTCGCGGGTTCCGACCTATGATTTTCTTTGAATTCTTCGTCAGACACGATCCAGATCATCAAGAGCATCAACCAAAGTTATCAAACTGCGCCGCATTGGTCGCAGAAAAGTGGAATCCAATTTTTGAACGCGTCAAGGTAAGTCTATATCTCTGCATTGACAGTCGTCGTCAGATGCATGTATTTACCACGGGGCAGGCGGATGAACACGACGTGGAATGTATGTTCTTCCACACCAGACAAGGTTGTCTCGTCGCCGCCGGAACATGTCCATTCAAGCACACGCCTTTGAAGGACATTCCTTTTTCTGACGACGCCTCTCATCAAGCGTCGGAAATCTCGGCACTATTAATGTCGGTGGATCCCCATGGCTACTACATGGGCGACTGGGATTAGGCTCTCCATTTTGCGTTTTTGTTATTTTTGCCCCTTCTCGCAGATCTTGTACGTCTATGAAACTTGAAGTTTAACAGACAAATTGAAATTTGTACCACTCTCCATGTTTGTTTATTATTATTTGCCGCTTCTTGCAGAGCTGTACGCCTCTCATTGAAATTTAGCAGAGAAATCAAAATTTGTAGTACTTTGGCGGAAATTTGGAATTCAAACAGCCCTTTTGCCATGCACACGATTCCAAAAAAACCAAACCATTCTGAGGGTTAGATAAAGCGCAAGAAAATCAGATCCTCCGTTGTCCCGATAATAACAGCATCACAGAAGAAAAAAGGCGAGTGCCACTGCGCATAATCTGAGGCCCACACTTTCAGTTGATTAGGATTATGATGTTTCAAGTTACGGCAGGCTCAAAAACTTGAACTGCTTGTCGATGTACCTGAGTCGTGATTCCTATCTAGCCGGCAGAGGTTTGTTAAAATTATCGTGGCAATCGTCGAAGAGTCACCTCCGGAATTTAATATTAGAGTGGTACGGTGGCGCCGCAGATAATTATCAGCGCTGTCGTTGCCATAAGGACTTTTGAACTTTGTCGGGTGTTGCGCGGTTGCGGCGCGCCCCAGTTGCTTGTGGTTTCAGGCCTGTCGCTGAGGAAGAATAATATTGAGCGTAAGACTCAGATCAACCACCTAAGTCTGATGAATCGCCGGCGGTGTCTGTTTGATTAATTTCCGGCACTCGCAGCTTTCATAAGATGCCTGCGCGGTCAGAAACGGGCATGCCTGGACCTTTATTAAAAGGCGGTTTTCCGTAATCCTACATAGATATCTATGGCGCCGACCACAGATAGCCACAGATCTGCAAAGAGCGACAAGATCCCCAGAAAGTCCCAGATCTGACGGTGTCCCTGTTCTATCTATAGGCAAATGCATATTTCTGTATGTATCAGCACAGTGATTTCACGGTCCACGGATGAAATCGGTCACAGGGGAGCGACCGAGACCTTGCAAATTGCACTAGGCCTATGAATGAGTGTCTTTTGAGATTTGGCAGGATGAATGAGGAGGCTACACGCTGGATCCGAGGTATAGCCATTGTTTGATTGTTTTTTAGGACGATTCGAAGACTTTCCAGCTTGACGCGGGTGAACTCGGTGAGCTCGTGAGATTACCCAGCGGTCCGAACGCAAGAATAGATCCGTTGTTAGACATCAGCTTTGTGGAGGGTATCACGGCGAGATGTATTAGCAATACGTGGACGATAATTGTTTTCCAGCTGTCCAGAGCGACTTGAAACTTGTATGTCGAAGCCCGAACTTGGCTTGGCTTCAATAATTAATCCCAAGTCGACATTCTGAATATTCCAAAGGCCAGCCAACGCGGAGATAACTTCCAAGCGAGGTCACCGGAGCCACGTCGCCGCCCTTCGCCTTCCAGGCCCTTCCTTCGCCGTCTGCTGATTTCCTGGACCAGTTTGGACTAGCCAGAGTGTGGGCTGTGTGAGGCTATCCCAAGTTTATTTCCGAGCCAAACGATTCAAACTGAAACCAGAAAATCCTGTAGGGCAGAATCTTGCAAAGCCCAAGGTCTCTTGTTTTTCTTCTTCCACGGTGCCATGGATCCGGGTGAGAAAGATCGTCGTGTACCTGCCGCAGATCCGAAACATGCAACGTGATGCGACCGAATTGAGCGGGGTTGACGAATTAGGCAATTGTGACATCAAACTGCGCCTTTGCACTGCACGGCCACCGTACTCCTGCTGGCCAAGACCACTACCACCCCCGTCTGTCTTGTCAAATATCTATCTAGCTAGCAAACTCAAGCTCAGCTAGGAAAACTACAATGCATACCGCGCCACGATATCTACTGGTCATCTTTGCTGTCGTGATCAGCGGGCACTATATCCTCTCGCTGACCCACGATGCCTATGGACGGGCCACATCCATCTCGCGGGTTTTTGGACCACGTCCAGATAATGCAATTCCAGATGAATATAACACTAGAGTCAACTCCTCGCTGGAACTAGCGCACCGCCCAAGAGCTAATGCCACTTTTGTGATATTGGCTCGGAATACCGATTTGGACAATACTGTGCGCTCAGTACGCGAGGTCGAGGACCGTTTCAACACACGACACCACTACCCGTTTGTTCTGCTCAATGACGAGCCGTTCACGGACGAATTTAAGCGGTGAGGGCGACTGCTTCGATTTCACCATTTTTTTGCGTGTTTACGCCAATATTTAGGCGCGTGAGTGCCGTTGCCTCCGGGCCAGTATTTTATGGTCTTGTCCCACAAGAACATTGGTGTGTTTTTGTCCTCTTTGACATATTTTTCTGAAGAGGATTTACGATTTTGCGCTCTAGGGTACAACCTGATTGGATTGACGAGGACAGGCTACCAAGGCCGTGAGCAGCTGGTCGCCGAAAATGTCATCTACGGCGGGAGTAAGAGCTACCGCAATATGTGTCGCTTCAACTCGGGGTGAGTATCCTTGTTTTTTCTGAAAAAAAAACGACCGCCGTGCCGGAAGTCCCCCTCCCTTTCGAGTAATGCTCGGGGACGTATCCCACACCTCGCCGTCGTCTATTTTTTTTCGTTGCAGCCCCTTTCTCACTCTTCTTCTTTCAGCTTCTTCTTCAAGCACCCCCTCGTACAAAACTACCGCTGGTACTGGCGCATCGAGCCCGATGTCCACTTCCACTGCGACGTCAACTTCGACCCGTTCCTGTACATGCAGGACAGGAACAAAGTATACGGTATGTATTTTCATATTTTCCTATCTTTGCGCAGGATCTCCCCGCTTCCTTTATTTTCATTGTTTGCACCTGCTAACATGCTTGCTTTTATTTTAGGCTTCACGATCACGATGTACGAGTTCGACAGACCATTCCGACGCTTTGGGGGCATGTGAGGGTACGTGTCCTGCATCACTTCTTCGCTGCTCCTCCTCTTCCTTGGCCTCCGTCCCGCGGCATTAGTCTGCCATCCTACCTTATGCTGGCTCCCACACGCACTCTTACTCGCTTCTCTCTTGTTGTCCCACAACTCGCTCGCTAACTCCGCCCCACAGACTTCATGA
Source organism: Mycena leptocephala (assembly GCA_029378395.1). Taxonomy (NCBI): domain Eukaryota; kingdom Fungi; phylum Basidiomycota; class Agaricomycetes; order Agaricales; family Mycenaceae; genus Mycena; species Mycena leptocephala. Next base: position 22,417 of record JARJLF010001469.1, on the reverse strand, counting down.
AGCTGCACCCGGAACACGTCGCAAAGGACAACGCGATGGGCTTCATGAGCGACGACGGAGGCGAGACGTACAACCGGTGCCACTGTGAGTGTCCGATGGAAGTTTCTTTCTTTCGAGTCTGGATCGAGCCAAAACGACGGCGCTGTCTTGGCTCCCCGTCATCATCTCTTCACCCTCTCACCCTCCTCCTGCTCCGTACACCCCTTTCTCACTCTCCGCCCCTCCCCCCCACCACATCACTAACTTTTCTTTTGTCTCTCTCTCCAGTCTGGTCCAACTTCGAGATCGCCGACATGAACTTCTGGCGGGGCAAGGCGTACCAGGACTTCTTTGCCTACCTCGACTCCAAGGGCGGGTTCTACTACGAGGTGGGCTGCCGCCTCTTCTTACCTTTCATGTTCTCGTTCTCCCTTCTCGCCTCTTCACCGTCCATCCTCGCCTCTTCGCCCCTTCTCATGCTTCCACCTCACCCACCTCACTCCTTCTCATGCTTCCACCTGCACCCTTCCACCTCTCTCTTTTCTGTCCTCGTCATTCTCTTCTCACCCTCCTCACCTCTTCCCGTCCCTCCACCCTTTTCACTTTCCACTGACGTTTCCCCTTCCCCTTCCGCCTATCTCTTCCTACGCTTACTCACGCTCTTTCCTTTCAGCGCTGGGGCGACGCGCCCGTGCACAGCATCGCCGCGGGGATCTTCGCTTCGCGGGACCAGATCCATTTCTTCGAGGAGATCGGCTACGAGCACAACCCGTACACGCACTGTCCCAAGGACCCCGGGATGTGGGAGCGCGGCAAGTGTGGGTGCGATCCTGGGCGGAGCTTCGGTGCGTCGTTTCTTGTCCTTTGTCTGCCGACCTTCCTCTGCCTATCATCGTCTACTTCCCTCTCCTTACCTACTTCCTCTCTACCTCCTCTCACTTTCCTCCTTCCCTTCTCCCTCCTCGTTCCTCTACCTTTCCCATCCTTCTGCCTACCTGCCTCCTCTACCTGTCTTACATCCTTGACCTTACGCTCACACTTGTCAACGCAGACTACGACGGCTACTCGTGCATGCGGCAGTGGGACAAGTTCATAGGGAACTGAGCGCTCCCCACTCCGGCTCCGGCTGCGCTATACATGCTTACGGTCACGGTTCTGGCGAACGCTATAATACAATACGATTAAAACCAAGCTCCTACCCACCCATATCCGATTCGACGACTCGCTCCACCCACGCACCGGCTCACTCTCTTGCCACCCCACCCCTGCCCCTACAACACCGTACCGCGCCTTCCGTCTATATGTTCCATTCCTCTTCTATCTGTCTACGTCCCTTCCTCCGATCCGGCTCTCAGGATCTGCTGCGCGCCGCGGGTGTGGATGCGGGTGGTGTATAGCGGGCGTGATGGGGATGGTGTGGATGCGCGCGTGTACCAGGGAAAGTGGCAGGGTCGGACGGCGCTGGAATCGCGACTCGGAGGACAAGGACAAGGACAGCACACATACTATACTTATATGCCTGTGGACGTTAGTAATTACCATTAGAAGAAGGAGTGTTTTACATGTGTACTTCTACAGATTTATCTCGAGCATTTATGTATTCGATGCAGTCTCGACTTGGATCGTGTGGTAGTTTGCTTGGACTCCGTGCTGGCTAGTCCAAACTGGTCTAGGAAATCAGCAGGCGGCGAAGGAAGGGCCTGGAACTTGGAAGGCGAAGAAGGGCAGCGACGTGGCTCCGGTGACCTCGCTTGGAAGTTATCTCCGCGTTGGCTGGCCTTTGGAATATTCAAAATGCCGACTTGGGATTAATTATTGAAGCCAAGCCAAGTTCGGTCTTCGCCGTATAAGTTTCAAGTCACTCTGGAGCTGTAAAACAATAATCGTCCACGTATACGTCGCGGTTTTGCTGATACATTTCGCCGTGATACCCTCCACAAAGCTTGTGCTTAACAACGGGATCAACCAACTGCGACACTCTCATTCTCAGACTCGTTAAGCGAAGGCCACTGAGTTGATCTATTATTGCATTCAGGCCACTGGGAGAGTTAAAAATACTCACAAGTTCACCGAGTTCACCCGCGTCAAGCTTGGCAATGCCCCAGAAGGTCTTCGAATCGTCCTGAAACTGTACAATCAAATGGCTGTACCTCGGATCAAGCGTGTAGCCTCATTCATCCTGCCAAATCTCGAAAGACCTCGACCATAGGGCCTAGTGCGACCAGTTTGCCAGGCCTTTAAATTTGTGACCCATTTCATCCTTTAAATCACCTTGCCGATACATACAGACATAAATATGCATTCGCCTAGGCTGGTGTTGTACGGGTTGCGGACCTGGCCCCAGAGCGAATATGTCTCGAGGTGCATGATCGCCTGCGGCAAACTGGCATGTTTGAAAGTCAGTACGTGCAGAGAAAATGTTAATGTAAACATACTTGGTTTTACAGTAGAATACTGGCCAAAAAAAATTAAATGTCGAAACCTGTCGAGAACAAAGCACTGCTCTTGAGCTGCATCCTTGTCTTGATACCTTTCCTCGGAACACTCCTCACCGCTGCCGGGGGTATGCTGCACGTCTTGCGCGTCCATTCCGCAGGCTTCCTCACTTTTCTGCCTCTTCAATGTGCAAGAATATCATAGGAAGGAAGGAAGGAATGTATAAACCTCGGGGATCTACGAGTACAGGCGAGTACGAACCGCCTCGGAGTTTGAATGATTTGATGGCCTTCCGCTGGCATCTGTAAATGCACCCGTCGCCGCGTTTTTTTTTTTTTTTTTTTGCAGGTGTGGTATTTGGATGAATAGCAGACGTTAAGAATTTTTTGTGCAATTTACGACAAGTAATGAAGGAGCTTCAAGCATTTCTTTTTGGTGGTTTTCAGGCAACTCTTGATCGCGTGATAGATTAGTGTCGTTCAAAGTTAGCCTTTTCGCGTTCCTTTTCGCGCTCCTTTTCGCCTCCTTTTCGCCATTTTTCTGCCTAAAATGCGAAAATGAAACAAAAAGGAGAACAAGTAGGAGTGCAAAAAGGCGAACTTTGAAACCCCCCCCTCCTGTATTTTCCAAGAAGGAAGTCAGTAGGAGAATGTTCCTTCTCTTCAGCACATTTCGGCAGGCATCGGCAAGAGATCTGCCGTCTGAAACTCCAAGCCAGCCGAGCAGGCGATCAGTGCGCCCGTGTTTGTCAATGTCTCAGAACATGCGAGCTGCTCCGGTCTTGTTATCAGTGCCTGCAATGATCTCATCATGTCTCAAATTGAGGTGCTATAGCTGCTTTCGCGACGGGGGAGCGGTTACCACCCCCGTGAGTGGCATTGGATTTTGCGAGTGCCTTTTTACGCGATTTTTTCGGAGAGGTCCAGCCCATGGGACAAACAAATGGTATTCACTGACAATGAGGTAGTAGAATAGGATAGAGAACGTGTGGAGGGAAAGGACAAAGGGAATGATGGGATCAAAGTCCGGTGCGGAGTTCTAAATCTCGGCACAAGAAGGAGGACAAGTAGGACGACGAAAAGGAGCATTTTGGCGAAAATGGCCTCGCGAGCTCATTTTCGCAAAAATGCTCCTTTTCATGGTTCCTACTTGTCCTCCTTCTCGGTTCAGGAAGATGAAAAGGAAAGTAAAAAGGAGACAAAAAAGGAGACAAAAAGGAGAACTTTGAACGACGCTATTGCTGATCCCTTGGCTTGTCATTTTTCAAACCGAGGCGTTTCGTATTCGCCTGTACTCGTCCTCTATATGAAGGCTATACTATAGAGGCTGAAACGAGCCTCCGGGTGGTGATACTATGGAAATGCATGCTGGGCTGGCGACATTGCTATCTTGTTGCGGGCTCTTCCTACCTAGGCTTCAAGTTGTTTCAGCCTCTATAGTATAGCCTTCGTGATTTTCTGAAGGTAGTCGTTCAGAACCATACACCTGGCCCTGTTTTGGCTTTCGGTGCTTGGATGCTTTGGAATGGCAGTGCTATTGGGTCTTCAGCTATAAAGCGAAACTAATCAACATTCGCCATACCATTTCATTTCAGTCCTTTATTCCATGTTCTCCGCTTCTGTACTCCTGCCCACACTCTCTCTTCTTCTCTCTGGAGCCTCAGCGTTACCGTCGGTGCTCCTTGCTCGGAATAGTTCAGATGCTCTTGAACAGAGGGGACCATGCCGTGGAAGCGACGCCACCCGATTCACTGTCCTGACCTCCATCGAAAAAGATAGTGCATACAGTGTCTCATATATGGTTCGTCCTTCTACTTGGTTGAAGTGGAACACATCACATTTTACTTACATATCCAACAGGTGTCGCTTTTCGGGACGCCCGACAAGGACCCTCTCATTCGAGAGCGGGGCAGCTGTTACCTTGGTACATGGGGTGAGCAGTGCAAATGGGGACACGACGAGCAGTCCCGGATGGGGGACTCCAACATCCTCATCAAGCACCCCCGCTTCTCCGCCGGCGAGGACCACCACGACGCTCAGGTTACCGTGGGTGGCTGCCACTGCGATGCGCAGACGTGGAAATGCAAGAGCAGCAACTACCCAGATGACGGGCGCCTGAACACGATCATCATCTGCGAGGACGACAGTGGCCCACTACTTCCTGTGTCGGGTATCAATTCTATCAACACGCATATGCCGCCTACGACGACCATCGAGAGTGATATGCCTGCCCAGCCCACACAGGTCATTCGCCCATCAGACGAGGACGCGCGGTTGATGGACCAGTATGTTACGGAGGATAGCGCCAATGCTCAGAAACTGCACGCGGAGGTCGGCGAGGATGTGGGATTGCTCCAAGCCAAGTTCACGGGGGACGACATATCGATCGAACAGAAGAAGAAATGTAATGTTCCTGGAACTAACTTCCACATATCGTCGATAGCTGCCTATTGCGCCGCGATTGACATCGGGGATGAGGACTACAGCGGCCTGTTGAACAAATTCTTGGAGGTAAGTTACTGCTTTTTCAGTTCCAGCCGCATCACGTCGCATACACCGGCTCATCCATTTTGATATAGAACTACCAAGCTCATCCTGCCGACGGCAATGATGTAAAGGGAACCCTTGCGACATCCTCGGCGGGTACTGTTAGTTTGAGGATGAGATATCTCAACGGTCACACCGGCAAAGACTTCAACGCAGACCAGATCAACCGAATTGCGGTCGCGACCCAGGATTGCCGCGCCAAGAGCGGGAACCCGACCATGTATGACGTTGTGCTGCAGGATTCGGGCAACAACTTCCTGGCCCAGTTGTACTGGGCATCGAATTACTTTGGTTAACCTCACGAGTCGACCTCTTTCATTAAACTGTTCCGTTTCTTACTAGTGTAGTAATTATCAAATGCATTCGACAACGACTGCCAATGCAGGAATATCGACCTGCCTTGACGCGTTCAAAAATTGAGTTGCACTTTTCTGCGACCCTGGCGGCGTAGTTTGATTGATAGATCTGGATTATGTTCTTTACAGCTATTTGCGGAACTTAGGGCGCAGATCATTTTTTTTTCTAAAATTGATGTTTTCACTAATACCCCTCTACCGAGCTCAGTTTTTATCCGATTGCTTTGAAACCTAGATGAATCGATTTGGAATGTCATTTTGCAGTGCTTAGGACCCTTCCATGAAGGCGAATATTATTTGTTACTGTTTGGTCCAAAATCCTGGAACTTTTTGATATGATCCCTGTATCATTGTAACAAGTGGCCTTGGAGCCCCTGGGCTCAAGTTGGACCATCTTAATCACAATATCCAGTGCTTAGGGTAGTTTATATCATCATTGGAGGGTGGAAACTGGTGAAACAAGCTGAGAAATTACGAGTATCTTGTGATCTATATTTCACGGCCTCACTACTTATCCCGAACATCATCTACTGCTTGATAAACTATTCAGCGCACTGTAGGACATCCTCAAGATGCCTGTACCCGCACTCCAGCACCTTCAGAGGCCTCCTGCAATGCACAGAGGGATCATATCAAAAAGTCCCAGGATTTTGGACCAAACAGTAACAAATAATATTCGCCTTCACTGAAGGGTCCTAAGCACTGCAAAATGACATTCCAAATCGATTCATCTAGGTTTCAAAGCAATCGGATAAAAACTGAGCTCGGTAGAGGGGTATTAGTGAAAACATCAATTTTAGAAAAAAAATGATCCGCGCCCTAAGTTCCGCAAATAGCTGTAATTGTTCCAAATTCCAAGAAAATCACAGGTTGCAATTCACTCGGGACGCGGCGCTTCCGGTGGAACCACGCTCCTTGCGCGTTAGTTAGCAGGACTCCCATAATTTCAAAGCTCCGTGAACTTCCAATTCACCACCATCTGTCAGAGAGAAATCAAGTTCGTCCAGCAACACATCTTGAATCAAGGCGACTGAGATCGTAAACGACTGTGCCCATGAAATCGAGGCGGCCATCGTCAAAACCGCCGTGTCCGAGTCCATGTCCATTCCAGTCTGTTGGGCTACACTGGTTTCAGATATCGGCGAGGAACCAAAATAAATACAACTTGATCCTGAATACCAGGAACGATACGCTCGGTGTTGTGTGTTGAAGAAGAAATCATAGAAATTATTGGTTTTCCGGAGACAGAGGATACGACCCGGTCGGCGAATGGCACCTGCTCCGTACCGCCTTGTTTTAGGCCCTCCACCTCGGCATTGACGAATAGTCCCCGAGTTGATCAAGAATGCAGCTTGCCATATTACCGTGTTTCAGGCAACGGAGAAGTACCAGCTATACTGTAAAATGAAGGCCGGTCGGACTATTTAACTGGCGGAGCATTCCTTTACCAGCATCAGTCCTATTCACTCACCAGTACCTCACAATTATGTCCTCTACCACCGATCAAGTGCTTTCTCCCCTCCCAGACTTCATTCATGAGGCCTTCAACAAGGTACTCATCTCTCCAGACGACACCGTCTTCCAGGCGGCGCTGCACACCTTCTGGTCAGCGCACGTTCAGGAAAGGTCAGCCCAAACCCTTGTATACACGGTCAGGAAATACTTGTGATCTCACCTTGGATATATTTCGGCAGCGACGTCGCGACAAGCTCACACCTCTCCCGCGCCGGCTTTGGCAAAGTCGTCCAAGGCCTCCGCGCCCAATTTCTAGAGCGCAAACTCATCAAGGAGACGTTCGTCATTGCCACGCCCGCCGATCCGAGTAACAAGACGGGTGCTGTCGCTGCGACACATGTTTTCAGTGCGGTGCAGGATGGACAGGATGTCACCGTCACTATCGTAGCGGTCCTGCGTATCGAGTGGGTTCAGGAGCAGCAACATGGGCATGGGCATCATCACGGAGGACAGGACGGAGGGAGGTTGTGACGGAGGCGTTTATTGTGAGTACCGCGTCGTCCGCGAAGAGTGAGGCGTGAGGTTGTTTCAGAATGTCCCTGTAGAACTGTATGCCCCAATAATGTTAATGGTGCTCGATTGCCGGTTCTCCGATAAGATCATGCGACGCAACAAAAGGAACACGAATCCTCGGCTTGCAATACTTACCCGAGGTTGAATCGGCGTGCGCCAAATTGGATTCTGCTTGGCAGAGTTATCCCAGCCTGATACGGAGTGAATTTCAATTTCTCAGTCGGTAGAAGCACCCAGGTGGAGTCGAGGCGCTAATCGCGTACCGTCACATCATGTGGTCGAATCGTCACACCGGTGACTGAGGTGCTACAGATACATGAGGGTGTGATAATGAGTAATACGAGCAAAGAAATGCTAGTGAAAAAGTGTAAAATGTCACGTCGTCGTCCGCCTTTTATGCCTCGAAAGGTAATCGGGCTTGGTTAGGTCAAGACTCGCCGCGACGCGCGGTTGCTCCTTTGGATCTTCTTCAATCTGAGCGTCGTTTAACAGCGGCTCGCCGGTATCAGCCTCTGCGGTTTCCTCCGCCCAATACTTGAGCCACGTATCCATCTCGTGGTCGACGTTCGCTTTCGAGAACTCCTCAGAATCCTCGACGCCTGAGTGGCTATCCGAGCTGATGGCGTCGTCCTCGTCGCCATTTTCCGAAGGAAAGAGTCGGACGTTGGTGGTGGGGGCATCTGGGTGGAGCTCGGAAGGAAGAAGGCGACGTTTGGGCTCGTGGTAACAGGAGGCCGAGCTCCCCACCTCCCATTTTGCACCCACATTGCTGCTGAAGCCCGAGTCTGACTTGGAGTCCGAACTCTCCTCTACCGCGACCATCGTCTGGTCCGAGTCTTCAGAGAGAAAGGCCGGTGGTACATAGTCGCCGAAGGACCACGTCCGGTGTATTATTCGCATGTAATCGAGATCGTCGAGGCTTAGCGCAGGTCGGTCGTGAAAAATGGCGGATTTTGCGCGCTCGACGACAGAGAGTCGGACGGCAGTGTAGGCCTCGCCTTTCATGCGTCCCCAGGCCTTCATAATCTTGCCAGAGGTTGTGCATAATGCCAAGTGCGGTGGCACATTCAAAACGATTGTGCGTGCTGGAACTTCGCTAAAAGGGTCGATAGGAACGATTAGGTATTGGAACGACGTGCGGCCCTTATACAGCTACGCGAGTTGTGAGTCCGGTTGCGAGTGCGAAGTGGCATCCGTACCTTTTGAATGTGTGGGCGAGGTACGCCAGGCTTTGTTTTACTATTACGGGATAAGACCTGTCGAATCATGTCGCTATGCGTGAATACAAGGAGAGAGCGATCCAAGAAAATATGCTCCGGGTCCGCTGGATAACTGATATTAGTAAGGGTGCGCCTGCGAGGTGGACATTGAATTCACTGAATCCCTCCAGATACTCGTCAAGACGGCCGTGTCTGAGACCCCAGGTCCATTCCAGTCGGTCGCGCTGCACGGCGGTCAATGGTCATCAGACATCTGCAAGAGAAACAATGACGAGGCGTACAACTTGGTCGCAAATTCCAGGAACATCGATCTTGTTGGTTGGGGTCGCTAGATCGATTATGGAGGACGAAGAGATGGCCATTGCACGATGCAGGCCATTGCCTGCGCGAATAAAGCGTGTGACATGTCACACTACGACTAGCTAGTCACAGGGAGCCTAATTAGCCTAAGTAATTTCCTTTTTGGTGCTTTTGGTTATTGGCGCTTAACCCAGCTTAACTTAAACCACAAGCAAGTGAAATGCTGCCAGGCTGGGCAGTGGAATGCAGGCTGTCGCGACTACCTCTAGTCAACACTCTCGAGCCACCGTACTTCGCGCATCCACCCCTCGGGGCCAAAATATCTGCCAAGGCCTTTAAATGTCCTTGTCTCCATCCCAACAGCCAACTGTTTCAAGAACGGTAGATAATACGACGAAGCGACCGAAAAGGAACCCTGGGTAAGCGCTGGAGGCTGGATTCTGTCGTATCCATGCGAGACTCATGTACAGCCATCGCGGGCCAACTACTAAGTGAGTCACCCCGGATGCAGTGCCTAGAACTGTATTAAAAGACGCTGTTCAACACCCTGAATACCATGGCGAATAAGACAGACTTTATCCCAGCGCTCCCCGCCGAGCTCTGGCTCTCACTCCTGTCATACCTCTATCTCCCTGACCTCGTCAGCATATCCGCCAGCTGCAAATCTTTTCGGACGCTATGTTTGCATTCTTTGCAAGAACATCAGGCACTTCGCGACCGCTACCATCGCCTCGGATACGACCATGACTATAGCTTTGGGTACTGGTACCCGCACCTACTCACCATACTCCGAGATCCTGCTGCGGCATATTACGTTGAAGACCTGGAGGTCGAGAACACGGAGCATGAACTCGGACACGATCCGGCATGGAACATGCAACCTGAGGATGAGGCGCTGATTCGGGAGGCCGTGGAGAGCGAAGCCTGGATTCCTGAGATGGAAAAGGGACAGTTTATCGAAGAACTTCTCGCTGGCGAAGAAGATGCAATGGTCACCCTCATGATTCTGCGAATGCCGAATCTGAAGCGGCTGAGCTTGCCGACCGAGTGTTGGGGTGGACTGGACTTCAAGTACTTGATGCCTATTGCGGCGCGGATCGCACAGGTCGCTTCCGAAGGCCGAGACGATAGACTGCCGCTCTCCAAGCTCGAGCGCTACGACGGCCATGCTTTCAACGGGTACTATGGCGTGGACTTTGAGAGCATCGCGCCTCTTATCGCTCTGCCGAGTCTTCGTACATTGAGCACACCATGGAACCACGAGGACGGGTTCGATTGGCCGGCCTCACTTCCCAAATCGCATGTTCGTAGGATCGAGATGGAGGAAGGCACTGTCACGCGTGAGGCTGTCGTGCGCTTCGCCAGAGGCATTCGTGGCCCTTGCATAATACACCAGAATTTTGGCTTCAGGAGGCATCATGAGACGCCCGAGCATGATTGGGATACTCTCGAGATCCCGTGGGAGGATGCAGGCGAAGAAGACTGGACAATCACGTTTGGGGGGTGTTGAGGATGAGGAGGAAGAATAATGGCTCAAGTATTGGGCGGAGGAAACTGCGGGGGCCGACATCCACGAGACGGCTCAACGATGCCAAGATCGGAGGGAGCAGTCCCGCGTCGCGGCGACTCTCGTCCTAACCAACCTTTCGAGGCATAAAAGGCGGCCGGCGACCTGAAATTTTCCACTTTTCACCAGCATTTTTAGTCGTATTACATCTCATTAGACATATTATCATACCCTCCCTGTATGTGTAGCCTATTATCTCTACGATATACCGTATGATTGCAACACAAGTCGCTTCGAGTTTTGAATTCAAAATGTTCTCATTAGTATTCAGACGGCATATGATTTTTTGCTCAATGTGTGGTATCCTCAAGCCCTACAAGGAAGGCAAGAAACCATGCAAAAAACGAGCGTGTTACCGTCTATCTATACAAGATGACGGTGGAAACAAGCCATGAATATGCATGAATGTCAGGACGAGGAATAATGCGAGGTGGAAGGGAGGTACGAAGCATGCGATGCAGGCAAGGGTTCAAGAAAATGCGATGTGGGGTAAGGGTTCAAGAAAGATGCGGTACGGATTCAGTCCAAGATGCGCGGTATCATAGCCGTCCCTAGTATAGTGCGGTCGAGCAGATAGGAGAGGGTAGTGGTGCGGAGTGTGCGAGGATAATTGACGTTAATATGTAGAATGTAGAGTAAGGTACTCATGACGTCCAAGCGTCTAGATGGTCCATTCGATTCAGCGAGCGTGAGTGGCGTGAGTGTATAAGGCGTAAGTAAGTCTGCCGTGTGAGGGTTAGCATGAAGACCATAAAATGAATGATAGATGAACGCCTCACCAGGGATGGGATGCGAGGAACGAGATATGAGTGGGACAGCGAGTGAAGGCAGATCAGTGCAGCAGGCCAATGGCAGCGAGACCAGTGATGAGGCTGACGAGCACGATGCCCGCGTATTCGCCCCCGCTGCCAGTCCCCACGCGGCACCGCGGAAGGCCGCGCTCGAGCCGGTCGGGGAGGATCCTACAACCAATTCAGGTCAGTAGCGAGTAAAGTAGGCGCTTCTGAGGCGTACCCGAAGTCTTCGACGCCTTGCCCGTCGCCGCAGATGCCGCGGAGCCGGTGACACCGAGCGACGCGAGCGCGATGCCGTTGGCAATGGTGGACGTCGTGACGCAGTTCGACGAACTCGGGATGGTGGCGGGCGCGGAGGGCGTGACGGTGTCGCCGACGGTGTACGACGTCGTCTGGCCGTCGCTGCCCGTGTACACGCCGGTCGCGTACTGCGCAAAGGTCGAGAAGGTCGACGTGCCACCGATGACGGTGGGGTACCACCCCGGCGGGTACGCGACGTCGGCGTCGCAGGACTCGCTGAGAAGATTAGTTAGCTGATAGACTTGAGACCGCAAAGAAAGAAAAAAAGATCGACGTACAAGGTACCGGGGGGGTTGTAAGTGCCGGGCATGACGAACTCGCAGCCCATCTCGTCCAGCTCGTGCCAACACATGAACGCTGCGCTGTCTGTATAATTGGCATTAAAAATTGGGACAAAGAATGGGGGAGAAGGAAAAAGAAAGAAAGAAAAAACTTACATGTAGAATTAGCGTTGGTGCATGCGCGCAAGCAGAACTGGTTGTAGTCAATGTAGAGCATCCACTCCTGGATGGGCTCGTCCACGCCGTCCACGACATTCGTGGTCACGTTCCCGCCGACGGGGTTCCCCGTGCCGTACGCCCCGTGCGGGTCGAGCTCGCCGCCAAAGTCGCCGTTGGCGATGTTAAGCTTCGTAAAGTCGCCGTTGCCCATGATTTGGACGTAAAAGTCGGTTTTGAGGAAGGAGATGCCGGTGATGGTGCCGTCGGGGATGACGCGGGCGTTGTTGCGGGGCTTCGTGCACCATGCGACCTCGATTGTCTGCGGATGCGCAGCAATTTCAGCAAGGTATTTAAAACGGTCCAAAAGAGGATGGACCGACCTCAGTGTCTGAGATATTGGCGTTTGGGGTGGGCGGGGCGAAGAGGCAGAAGTCTTCAATGGAGTTTACGCTGAGGAGGCGGGCCATGGACGTCTGGTTAATTGCCGTCCCCGTCGTCGGCGCTGGGGGATTCGTGACACCTTGTGTGCCTGTTGCAATGACACCAGCAGGGAACGAGGAGGAAGCTGCGCGCACGGAGGCGACGGCGGACGAAACTAAGAGGAGGGACGAGAGCATGCTGTAGTGAGAGAAGGGAGGGAGAGAGGTCGTGGACGGAAGAAGGAAGAGTAAAAATGAAGAAGCAGGCTTTCAAGCGAGCTGGCGCATACAGAGCCAATCAGATGATGGCTTCCATTATTAGCACGCCCCCTTTACTCCACTCTGCGCCGAAGGCGGAGGCTCTCCTCTTGCGCAGCAGGCACTCGGAGGGACCATTCTGTGAGGATAGCGGTTTGGGATGAGAGGATCTTCGAAAATCCCAATGCGGATGACATCAATTGATTTTGGCTTGGCAATGCTAGGCGCACATATGAGCGCCCACAAAACCGTGGCACGTATACAGGGATGAATATCGAATCCGTGAATAGGAGGATTAAAATAGGGAGAGAAGGGTTGCGAAAGGGTCGACGGTGAACATGACGTTAATCTCCGTTTCTGAAGAAATACGTCAGCACGTATTCGGAAAATGCGAGGCAAAGAATGGACCCACAAACGAGTTGACGGCTACGCAGGCAAAGGGCACTGGAGGAGGTGCATGAGTGTGGACGCCCCAGACCATCTACATCCAGTGAGTCAAAGTACTTATGCTAAGAAACTAGAATGTGTACCTCACGAACACCTTGGTAGACCATCGCTATCCGATCCGTCGCCCAGTAAGCTATGGATCCATAGGGGACCGGAGACACGTTTGCTCTTTTCCAGAGTGTCTGGTTTTGTAGACCAGGCACCCAGGTACTATTGAAGGTGTAGCTTTGAGTGGCGCCTTGCTTGTCTTTGGGGCTGTCGGGCTGGGTTGAGTTCCCATTTAGACACTTGAAATTTTGCTGGGGGCGATGGTCAGATCTCTGTGGGGTATGCTACTGGCACAAAAGCGAAGACGGCGAGGATGAATGGCCAGTCCAGTGCCAATGATCCAGACGGAATCTTCTACATAGCCGTCGCGGCTTCGACAATCATAAACGAACAGATAAACCGACAAGACTCAAGAGTATAAACAAGTGTTGTGTGGTCATAGCTTAGTTCCCGAGGGAATACTCCTCAAGCCCTTCAAAGTTGGATGGAAGGCCGGCACAGAGTTGCTGACAAAGCCAAGAGGGCCGTTGTGTCGCAGGTTCAAAGAAGGTCCTATAGGTCCTCCTGTCCCGGTCAGTGCAGGTGAGATGCAATGAGGAAACAACTCAAAGAGATGGACGAAAGCGGAACATGTAGTGTCACATCATGTGACTGGTCGTGACTGGTTACGCTTGCGACACGCGTCTTGGGCTCGTTAGAATTGGAACACGCGCCGGAATGTCTGTTTTTATCCCAATAACTCGTTCTCAACGTATCCAGAAAGAGTTGTGTGCTACTGTGTCTGGATGGCACTGGATCAGACGACTTTACCCTTCAATCCTTCCCTAGAGTTGGGGCCGTCGGGCTGAGGCTCCTAGGCGCTCATTTCCGACAACAAGGGACTACGAGAGGCGTCGGTCCCAGTTTAGCTACTTTGTTCTACTGTCTCCCCATCAACATTATCTGCCGAGGCCCTGGGTCGCTTCTTGGTCGCTTCAATCCTCTGCTTCAATTAATATTGGGACAGTCGCGATCGTGATCGTTCAGCATCTAGTACACCAACTGTCAGCTAACCACTTATGCCTAGTTTATCCTTATTTGAGCATAGCTAGCAGTGCGTCCGAATTGTGTTCCCATCCTCGGGTACATATACGAACCTATTGGTCTGGCGATTCAAGACTCAAGTCCCTATGTCATCTACCCTCCGTTCTCGCTCTGAAACAGATGAGACCGCCCGCTCCTCTGACTCGGGCTCTAGATCTGCTTCACTTGAAGCACAACCCCCAGAAAAAAAATAACTCCGCTGCCTCGAATACAATTGGCTGCGCTATGTGCCGTCAGGTTAGCACAGGCTGTCTCGTTTGTAATGTAACAATGTAACTGACCACTCTATACAGGCTAGTGGACCCTATTCGCATACTCGTGCATTGGTTTCGTACCTATTATGCCTTGCCTAGCTAACATAATTTTTATTTATTTTATCAGTCAATATTCCCTTACATCAACGCGATGCTATCTGATCTTCGAGTCACTGATGTCCTCCAAGATCGGTTTTTATAGTGGGCTGGTCGAATCGAGCTACGCTTTCACACAGTTACTGTCGATCTGGCATGGTCTAAACTATCTGACGTCGTGGTCGTCGGCAAGTAGTTCTTTCTGGAACTCTTGGGGTGGTTGTAACCACGCTGGTGTTTGGTCTATCCGATTCATTGTTTTCGGTGATTCTTTTCCGCGGGCTTGGTGAGTTACGCCCTCGTTCAAGTTCTACTCCCCTGATTTTAACAAGTCGAATGACAGGCGGGATTTTTGGAGGCAATATCGCAGTGTTTCACTCCATTTTGGGCGAACTCACCGATTCCTCTAACCAACATCGCGCATACCCCATCTATGGCTTCATATGGTGCGTGCAAGCCCTGTTTTTACAACAAATATTGTATATCGACCGAGCTTCACAATAGGCCTATAGGTACTGTTTCGGGTGACTGGTCATTTTTTAAAACTTTGCTGGTGGCTCATGGTCTTCACTGCTAGGCCCCTCCTCGGAGGCTTATTTTCGAATCTCGATACTCGATATCCCGCTTACTTCGGTTACGAGTTCATCAAACGGCATCCTTACTTTATGCCCGGTTTCGTCTCTTCGTGCATCGCATTCTCCAGCCTGATATTTGTCTATTTTTTCTCGATGAGGTCGGAGTCGGTCTGTTTAGCGCTCAAGCCGGACTAAAACGACTTCTATTATAGACTCCCCAGTAAGCGGAAACGATGTAGCGAAGAAACGCAGACTTCCTCTCTCAGTTCGGATATACCAACTTGTCTCCCCCAACTTTGCGGAGCTTCTGGCATCCCGCTATTCGCGCCCTTACTCTGTCTGGATTTGGTTGAATTTTATATCATCCGCATTCATTGTCGTTTCGCTCTTTTTGCGTACACGGCGGTGGAGGCAGGAGGTTTGGTTTCACTGTGATTAATCAAATCTTCTTGGCCCCATTGACCTGGCTGATCTTACATATCTCTCAGGCAACGCAGATAGGATACTCGCTGGCCACATCGGGAATTATATCTTGCGCCATGCAGATCATCGTGCTCCCAATTTTACTGTGCAGGATCGCAGCGACGAAAATATATAATATCTGCATGGGGCATGGTGTCCACCTTCCTATTTCTCCCACTCCTCAATTTTCTCGCCCGATGCGAGTCCGAGTCCACCGAAACCCGTGGCTGTGGTGTGGAATCGTGATCGTTCTAGTCGCTTCGAGATTCGGATTTCTGGCATTTTCGCAAGTGTTTTTTTTTTTTTCCAAATCTGCGCAGTAATTCATTCGAATAGTGTAAGCATGATTTTGGTGCGGCACCATACTCCGCGTCCTTCGGCATTGGGGTCGACCAACGGCCTTGTTCAACTCGCAATGTGCGTTTCTCGAGCCGTCAGTCCTACTTTCATCAGCTCCGCATTTGCGCTGTCGATGAAGACTCAACTTGTCGGAGGCTACGTGTGGGTCGTAGTTATGGTGTTGATTTGTCTGGCAGGAACTTCTCTCACTTGGCGCATCCCCGATGTTTGTACATAAAAACCCTTTGCCTTTCAGACCAGAACATACATACTCCTAGTTCACTCATTTGTTTCGATACGTAGCGGCGTCGCCTCTACCGCGGCCTATAGATTGGATGTCGCCGTGACGCTCGCGAATCCTCTTGATTACTTGCTGGAGTTGAAAGGCCTTGTGCAGGCAGATCAACATTAATCCCCGCTCCGCCTCAATGGTCTGAACTCCTCGTTGCAGCGTGTGAGTTGAACTTTACGAAGGATAATCCAATTTATTGCCTAATATGGATCTCGGCGTTTGTTTGCTTGTACACGTTTGTACTACCAATATCATGTGACCGCGACTGCGCTTGCGACACGTCTTGGAGTTGGGCTTGCAGTTGGAAGACGCGCCGGAGTTTCTGTTCAATAACTCACTCTTGAAAGAAAAGAAGGAAGAAGAAACGGTGGACTTCGTTAACCAATGGTGTCCAGAGAAAGTTATGTGCCAGTGTTTGGATCAGACGCCTTTACCCACCTTCCTTATTTCTAGACGCTCGTTTCCGACAACGAGCGACTACTTACAATCGCAGGAGACGAGCGGCACGGACCCAGCGCTGAAGAACCTTGTTACGAAATTTCGGGCAAAGCTGCAGCAGTGTGGGATGAAAGTTGGTGGCGATCCCGCAAAGACATTGGTCACGCCCTCGCTACAGAAGTTCCAAGACGCATCCAGAGAAGTTGCGTTGGTAGAAATCCGAAAGGTTATCGTCAACGCGCTCAAAAATTCAGGGAACAATAAACCGAGTTTCATCTTGGTCTTCCTTTCGACCCGCGATAATTATAGCTATCCAGGGATCAGGGTATGTTCGCATGCCCATTTATTCTGCCCCTCTTCAATTCCTTCCTTCCTTCCTGGGAGATGTCGATCTGGGTATCCATACCGTCCATATGCAATTGAGCAAGGCTCTGGGTGACGAAAGAAAGCAGGACCAATATCTTTTGAACATCTGGCAAGTCACTTCTCGGAATTTCCTTTTTTCCTTCACTCACACTGATTGTCAGCTTGAAAGTGAACTCGAAGCTTGGGGGCATTAACCATCTGGTAAATCGATCTTCTTCCATATTCTTATTCGCTCCACTTACGACGGATGTTAGGTTGAGCCCAGTGCAATGGAATGGCTCACCAAAGACAAGACGATGATGGTCGGGATCGATGTTACTCATCCTGGCCTGACGAGCCGCGTCGGGAGCCCATCCATTGCCACGGTCGTCGTAATTTTGTTCAGGTAAATATTACATTATGCACAGCTGGTTTGCTTTCCACCCGTTGACTGGTCCCGTGCAGTTTCCGGCTAGTTTAAGAATCCAGAAACCCGACGTGAATCGGGAATCGAAAGATGTTTGGATTTCCGTGATGGGTATGAACATTATACTGACGATATTTCAGATGGTCACCGAGCTGGATATGCTCGTGGAACGTCTCCTTGTGTATGAGAAGAGGAATAAGTTCCTCCCGGAACGAGTTATTGTGTTACGAGACGGGGTCTCTGGTCAGTGCTGGAGTTATATCTGGAGGCGCTGGGAACTTATTCCCATTTTGCAGAGGGTCAATTTGACATCGTTGTTCGAGAGGAAAAGGCCCAGATTCTGGAAGCCTCCGCAACACAAATTTTCAACGCCTCCTGATTATCCCGGAGCTGTAGCAGGAACATCGCAAATTGGGACACCTCCATCGGTAACGGGAGGTCGAATTTCCGGACTTTTCGTTCGATCAGATACGTTTTCTGCGAGGGTTTTACCTTCGGCATATTATACCACTGGACCCGGTCCAAGGGGAGAATTACTTTGGCATATCTTTATAAGAGTTTCACCGATTGAGATCTGATAAGTTTCAGCGCACTTCTGCGGGTCGCACTTGATCAAAAGCATTGTGAATCCTTGTCAAGATTACGCTGAGATGACGCTACAAGAATGGGAGGACCCCTTTTATTAAGGCACACACTCGTCTATTGTATAAATAGTAATTAAGAGCATAAGGCAGGCAGATAACGGTATGCTACAGTGAGGCGTAATTATAAAATTGCGATTATTGATGACATGTAATCTGGAATTCCGACATCAGGCCAAGAAAAAATTTAAAAGGTAAAAAGGTAAAACTGAATGTTACTCACGTGGAGAATGTTCACTGATAGGAAAGGAAATATGCAGACAAAGCAGGGAGGTCATTTGAGCTCGCCTCGGTATACCCTTGGCGCTGCGAACCACTAAACTTGAGCGCCACGACATTGCCGCGCCAGGGTTTGGGCGCGGCCCCGGATGTGATGTGGTAAATGGAACGGCTGAATGGTGCCCTCTTTCTGAGGGCGGTAGGCGAATAAAATACGTGAAGTGGAAAGCGCAGGAGCTCGCCGCTCAGGTTTTGCGTGAGGACGATGCTGTCGGGTGGCGCATCAAAAAACGGCTGAAGCAGCGGGACCGGACAGAGGCCATCCGAGGGGCGGTGTGGTGGGCGGCATTTTACGGTGATGATTTTGGGTCGGTCTGGGACAGAAAAAATTAGCGCGCGCGACCTGTGGCATAAAATTGACGCACCCTCATCTGCGAGGAATAATATGGCAGAGATCGAAATGTAGTCGAGCTTTGCTGAGGGCGGCGTTGCGATCATGTTCGAGCCATACGGAGCCGATGGGCGACAGTGTTCGCGGTGGTGTGGCCAGTCCTGTGGCTGAACAGTGAGATATTAACGCGTAAATGGACACATAGACGCACGCCCTGCAGATGCTCGGGGGAACAGTAGAACGCGGCACGACATCGGCTACACCACTTTGAAGTAGGACGGCCACAGACGAGACAAGGGTGGTTGTGAGCAGCGGGATTCATGATTGACAAAATATGCGCCGGCGGAAGGTAGTGGATACAAGGAGATGGAAGGAGACTGGGTAAAATACAAGTGAGGGTAAGAGGTGGTGAGATCTTCTTTTATATGTGGCCGGTTTGAGAGATGTTGTTGAAAACTGGGGCATAATTGGGAAGATGATTTTTGGTGTGATCGCATCCGATAGCCTAGTTGGGAGACGAAACGATCGTAGGGTGGGTCAAGGCACCACATTAGGTGGGGAAAGACAAAATGGGGGAGCGTGGTAAAGGCAGCGTTGGAGTTTCAAAGAATTTTTTTATGGCGACCGCCGCCAAGCGATTCCGGCCGCACTGCGATACGCGCTACGCCAGAAAATTAAAGATAGTTCTTGGCATGGCCGCACGACAGCTTCGTTCGGAGACGAAACGATTCAAGGCACCATATTAGGTGGGGAAAGACAAAATGGGGGGAGCGTGGTAAAGGGAGCGATTGAAGTGTCAAAGAATTTTTTTATGGCGACCGTCGCCAAGCCGATTCCGGCCGCACTGCGATACGCGCGACGCCAGAAAATTACCGAATTCATCGGTCCGACTTGGTTTGATTCGTTGATTCGATGAAGCCTCGTGGGAGCTGGCACGGACTAGGCACATTCGGCCTCTGTCAGAGGATCAATTCATGCGTTTATGGGGAATACTGACAGACAGTAAAGAGAAGGATAGATAGAACAGGGACTCTGCAGTTTTATCCTAGTTGAGCATGGTGGAAATAGTCAAACTGAGATCAAAAGCTTCTGAAGAAAATCAAGGATGCAAATCCTCGACGAATTACTCTGGGGATAAACCTTGGAAAATGGCAACAAGGGTATTCAGCAAGAGCACACATGCGCGACTTTATCTTTACCTGTCGTGAACGTTGAACCTCCTAACGGACGGACGAGGTTCGGAAGCCGACGTAGATGATCAAGGTCCAGGCTCAAAGCGCCTCTCCCCTTGCACTCCGCGAAATGTCCGACGATGATACTTCTGGCCACGCCCCAGTTTCTCTCTCTCAATTGCAAATAACTACCCACTTCCATAGTAGCTGCCGGAGGAGCGGTCAGGAGACGAGGCAGAGGTTTCAGAATTGCTTATTCCAGTCATCGCAGGCTGAAACGACAGCCTCCTACGTATGACTCTTCCGATGTAAAGGATGCTTTCCGACACCAGCACTTGTTGAAGCGAGAACGTTACGCGCAATGAAACATATTCCCATTCACCGTTGGCCTTTCCCCGCGCAGTCTTTGACAACAACTGTTTCAAAGTTTCGGCGACCTCCTCGGCGACCTACATCGCGGGAAATCTTTTCTGGACGGGTATGAGTTGACACAACACATGCTGGGGAAGGGACCGAATCCTCTACGCCGACTGACCTGCTCGTCCATGTTAGAAAAAAAATCTAAAGCCGTGCTCATTGCGCGGAGAATGGAGAATGATTGTCCATTCATTGATAGACGATCACCCGATCATGGTGACGCAACTCCAAAAAGGTCTCCGTGAACTGAAGAATGAAGATCCGGCAATAGGGTCTATCAGATTTAGCTTGATTTCGAGGCTGATTTCAGTGCTGGATTTCGAGGCGTGACCTGATGTGACTGTTGGCAACACATTTTGCCGGTTGCTGCTATCAACCGCTCCTTTTTGTCGGGATCCCGACATGACCACCGCCGTTTCCCTCCGTCTTCCCAGCGACAGTTGGAGTACGCAATTCAATAGAGGATGCAAATTTTTTCATGTGAGCCATAAACTCCGTGAAATGCGCCCCGAAATTTCTCGCCAGCGTGCACAAATTGAGCTCACTGTCGTGTCCGATGAGCGGCCAACGATGAGCAGCTCTTTGATGGATGGTTGATTTCACCGAGCGAGCAGAGTTGATTTGATGCTATTGGATGTCAAACGCTGGGCTGAAATCCAGCTCGAAATCCAACTGAAATCAGCCTCGAAATCCATCGAAATCGGGGACTGTGCGCTTCTTCCGCTGCCTGCTCAAGCGGCGCGCTCTATCCATGCCAAATTCGGCGCGCTACGGCAGAACAATCGGATTGGCGCACCGAGGTAGAACGAGTTCGGCGCTCCGCTCCGAGAACGACAAAGGCGGGTGGGCGAACCTTGGATTTCCAAGCCTGCTCCATGGGGACCCGTGAATGGGAGGAAAGTGCGTCCTTTGCTTTTTACCCCGTTCGTTGTTGCACCCTATCATTTCTTCCTTTCTTTCTCTGGGATGCACAGGCGAACCTCCCTGACGCCCTCTGAATCGCAGCGTTAAACACGAGCTTCCTCCGGTACCTCGTGCAACGGCGTCCTTCCAGGGGCCGCCACCTCCAGTAGGATGACCAACACCAATGACAACGAGCGGTCTGTGCCCCCGCTAGCCCCCGCTCTTCGAGGCGGCAAACATGAACGCGACGTCGCTGTTCCTCCTCGTGCGTTTTCACTTTGTCCCCTTCACTTTGTCCCCTCCCTTCCCCTACCCATCCTTCCCTGCACTTACCCATCCTCACCCCTGGCTTTACCTCTGTCCGCTTCGGCCACCCGGAGCCTCACCTTCATTCATCGGTTATCCGTCTATCCATTCATGCATTGACGCGCCTGCAGGCGGACGTCGATACCGGCCTCGTAAACCTCTCCATGCAGGCGGGCGATCTATGCAAGCGCACCGACGTAGATGCGCTGTATGCACTCGCCGTATGCGGTATGGCTGAGGGAAACGCGCAAGTGGCGACTACGGCGTCGCACATAACGGAGGAAGCTACAACATGACATTGCTCCGAGCAGGAAGACTACGGACTACACCGCGTTGTTTCGAGATCGAGACGGAAAAGGACGTGAGGGGATTACAGGCTTGCGGTACGCCGACGCATCCAGATGGCCACCTGCTTCTTGTCCTCCTCCTTGGCGCCCAAGCAGAGCGTCTCACGACCTTCGCTCCGCTCCTTTCATCCACGTCTGGCGCACCTCGTTAACACCCACATCCCACTCTTCCGCCTTCGCTTTCGTCCTCGGTCCCTCCCTGCTCTGCAGCCAATTATCGGCTCTGCGTCAAGCGTGAAATCTCGTCAATCCACAACTTCCGCGTACGGATCGAACTCGTCATTATCTTGCATTATGTGGTTTTTGGGATCGTGACTGTGTCCCGAGGCAGATCCCGCCCACGACACATGGTATGTCTGCGGCGCTCCCTCTGTCATGCCCGACGTGCTCAGCTGGTCCCGCACGACTGGGCCCGCCTGCTCTTCTGCCACCCGCAAGTCCGCGGCGGGCGGAACCGCATGTGCATTTGTACTTGTACTTGCACTTGCAATTTCACCCCCGCCGGGTACCTGCGCGGGCGGCGCATGAGTCTTCCACGCGGACCATATTGGGAGCCCGTCGCCGCCGGATTC
>JARJLF010001468.1:0-76403 GCA_029378395.1 Mycena leptocephala | reverse complement strand
TTTTAATGGGACTGCCGTAGGCAAGATAGTTCAATAATTGACGTTCTTTTTTTCGGCGGAGATAAGAGTGAGCGCTTTTTTCTCTGGGAAGCCTGATTTAAATATCTCGGTGATAAATTTGGAAACGGTGCCGAACAGTCGCCAAAGCCCGTTCGGAGGTATTCGGCCCTCGGCTTATTCAGTTGAATAAATTTCGTGGATTTAAAAAGATCGGTTGCAGTTGACGTTATCATTGCGCACCGTTCCTGGATAAATGAACACGGCTCTTATCTTGACGAGAGCTGAATAAAGTCTCGGACAGGGTAAAGACTATTTCAAACGAAGGTGGCCCGAGTCGTCGGTCCGACGGGGAGAATGTATTCAAGCTTCTGTAGAATATTCTAGCCCATATACGAAAAGTTCTGTGGAACATTGGTAGAATAAAGGAAGAATGGATCCAAAAATGGGGGTATGGGCGTAATGATGACGGGCATACACACACAAAAGTTACGGAGGGGGGGTGGAAAGCTGTGAATAATATCGAGGCTGAGGGTGGATAGCTGTGAATAATATCGACTCCTCCGCAAGGTGATTGTCGTTCCCAAGCAAGTCCATCTCTACACGACCCGACGGCAAGCGATACTTCGAGAAGGCGTCACGAGTGCCAGTGCTGGCGACCGTCGCTCGCTAATCACCGGAAATCGTAGGCAGTGCCGCCCCTCGCCCTCCACGCCTCCTGCTTCGATTGGAGTCCCCGTAGTAGTTTGAAGAGGACCTGGCGGACCTCGGGCATGAACATAGCCAGCACCTGGGGCGACGGATCTTCCGCCAGACATTGTTCCAGCACAGTCCGCAGTTCCTGAGGCACGGAGTGGATATCACTGTGGGACGCGTCATTAGTGCGCAGTAGCCTTGGGAGAGGGTCGCGCACTTTAGTTCGATGCGGTGGTAGGCGAATGCGCTCAACTGGTATTGAAGTCCTGACCAATCTGCACGTACACATCGCTGACCTGGGTCTCGGACACTTGGCCAAGAGACCATTGGGTCAGTGTTTTCTGGAGTTGTTTTGTTGACAACAGCAGATTGCGCACTGCGGTGGGAACGTCGCCTGGATTGCGCTGGTCGACCGAGACGGGTGAGTCAGACATGGTGGTAGAGAAGAAGAGTGAAATACCGCGACAAAGCCGCCTTGACTACTGTTGCTCGTGTTTGTGCTCGACGTCGAGCTCCTGGAGGTTGGCTGCTGGTATGCTCGGTACATAGAGATTGTGTTGAGGGGAGTAACCAGACGACGGCCCAATCCGAGAGAGATTGGAAATGGGATATAACGAGGCTTAACCACGGGTTTATAGTGGCGGCGTAATTCCAGAAGAGTCTAGCTTGACCCGCGGCACGGCACCGGTGCCAGGATCTGAGCCATAATGAAGGACATGTCCGTCTTGACTGAGATGTAAAACGATCGCAACCAATAAGCATCGCAACAAGGTTGAATCAATTGATCGTCTCTCAATCTTACATGCTCCCAACCGTTTGCCCCTTGCTTACCGCCATCTTACCACCTCGGTGCTTGCTAGAGACATATCAGGAGACCCTGGAGCGCAATCACTGCATGTGTAGCTCCAAAACACGTTCCTTGCAGGCGTCAACAATCTTCTGCTGGGAACATCTTCAACATTTTCTCGCGTGGAGGGCCACTTGACAAGAAGTGATTAACTTGCTGTCGACAGGCACCGCTCACAGGCCCACGCTTAATTAACGTGCGAGATCATGTTGGTTCATGCAGCCGAGTCGATGTCAAACTCTGGATCTCTATACAATCTCTATAAATCTCGCGCGTTGGAGACTACCTATGGCTTCGATCTTCTACGGGACACCAATTCTACTGATTAATCAATTGAAACGAGTCTTCCACGCTCTCAGTTGTTCGACGCCACCAAAGGCCGTGCTCTGTCCGGCCTCTGTGTAAGGCATACGATGATAGATGGTCCTGGACCTAAGAGTACACTACCAGTAAGTGGCCTAAGAATATGCATCGACATCGACGTCATGGCGGAAATTTGTCCTGACTCACACCAGCACTGCGAACTTGATTTCGCACCGAAATATACCACCAGGATAAATATTATGTCAGCTAGGTCCCCAGTGATCTGGGCCAGTTCTCCAGCGCCATTTATAGGTGTACACCGTCCTACATTTAAAATCGCATCCCCTAGCATCCCCCTCGTCTAAAAGCAAGACCCAACTCACTAAAATACGTATAGCTCCCACATATCCGAGTGCCCGTCAATTCCCCCGCGATGCTATCTTTCGGTACCCTGGGATTTCGAGGCTTAACCACGTACACATGGAAAGGGTTTTGATTTACACATACATTTCTCCTGTCAGGCGCGTATGAATTCGACCAAGGCCCGGGGTTTCCTCATCTTGTTCTTGTTCTTCATTTGGCGGTAATGGCCCATGGCCACGTCCCCAGAATATTCCCCACGCGTAGGGAATGCCTAATAATTCCCGCGCACCGCAAGGTAAAAGTCTGTAAAAGTCCCTTGGAGCTGGGCATTGGTTCGGGGATCCGAGCCCGGGCTTTTTTGATTCGGAATAGATCTGCGTTTGACCTCCGATGCCCGTTAATTAAAAAACCCCGCGCTGACTTAGGTCCCATTCCACGCATGCACAACAACCAGTTAGTCCTTGTACGTTGGTTTCGAAGTCAAGTAAGATCTTGCTTAGCCAGGGACCAACCAGGGACCGTCGCATGGATGGACTGTACGTCTAAGAAATACGGGAAAAGTCGATGGAAGGACCAAGACAGGTACCAAAACACTACGTAGCAAGATCCTGCTAGTGTCAAAATAAAGACAGTTCGTCATCGTTTCACCCAAGGCACACGCTGAGACTGATGGATAAGGTCTTATGTCCGACTTCACAGCCCGTTGCGGTGTCGTCTAGGTGGTTGCTGGGTGATTGAGAGGGTTTCGGGCGACGGGAGACCGCCCTAGTACCCGACACGGTGTTATCTCGCCAGCCACAGGTTCATGAAAATTATCGCGAAAAGGTACATATGTCTAAGGGTACGATACGAATTCTAATCCACCAAGGCGCGTACCCAAAGAGTGTAAGGCACCTCGTAAGGCCGCATCCCACCATTCTGGGCGCAACCGAAATAAATGCCTATTCGCGTCGCTCTGCCCTCGTCTTAGCAACTCTGCAGATGGTGGAACGCCAGGTGCGGAGTGAATAAAGAGGGTGCATGCAGTGGGTCCGCGCGTTGTGTGGAGAGATGGTTTACATAAATATAAGCGATTGGAGAGGTACATAAAGACAGAGGGAATTGCAAGGGGAGGACTGATGTGGTGGTACAGAAGAGACGAAGAAATTTTTGGTCCCTGATTGATCCGGCTTTTAAGGTTTCACAGCCACTGATCGGAGCGGAGAGCTTCGGTCCGAATGCCGACGGAATTTTCAGTACTCTCGTTTCGGTACATGCCAAGTATGTAGAGAGGAATAGAGCTATGAGAGCCCCCAAAACTGGGGAGTCGATTGATGACATTGAATTTCTGACTGTCATGACTGGGTACGCTCAAGCAAGCGTCTATGTGCATATGTAGAGTGGATGCAATAATGATATAAAGCGTAATCGCAAACCGTGCTACCGTGTAAATTAAAAGGCGTATAACTTAATGATTCTGTCATCATCATCATGATCCTGCCTCTACTGCATTTTCAGCGCGTATACGCAGAATATCCCCCCGCTGGAGATTGGCCTCGTTACAAAGCGATCGGAATATAGAATCCTCCTTGTCGTAAAGGTTGAGGACAGTGTCGAATTCCGCGACCTGTCCTTGATCCATGACGAGAATACGATCGTAGTACGCTGGCGCAATCCGATTAGCTACAGATGGTACGTCAGTGTAAATGGCGAAACGCACCGATGGTATTCAGGCGATGGGCGATGCAGAGCAGGGTGGCTGTCGCGAATTCCGTCCGGATGGTCCGCTGCAGCTTCGCGTCCGTCTCGACGTCGACGCTGCTGGTAGCCTCGTCCTGTGCGATGTGTCACCAAACCAGATCAATGTGACGAAAAAGATAACTCACCAAGACAATGATAGCGCTGTTTTTGACAAGGGCTCGACATAACGCCAACAGCTGTTTCTCTCCTGCGCTGTAATTGGACCCTTGAGAGACGATGAGTACCTTGACGATCCTCAATTGATAATGAAACATACCCTCATCCCCGATGGTCGAGTTCAGGCTGAATTTAGAATCAGCGATAGGGTCAGGAGGATCGCCCTCGCGGGGGAGGAGCCATGCCCGCTGAAGCACGGATATCAGCTCCGCATCTGTCTTTGAGTTCTGTGGATCTCTGCAAGTAGTCCGGTCAATATGATTCAGCCATAGCCACTGGATGGACGCACAGATTTTCCCGCAATGTGCCGAGGAACAGGACACTGTCTTGGGGGACGAGGGCGAGCCTGCCCCTAAGGACATCGAGCCCGACGTTGCGAATGTTGTGACCGTCGATGTTGATCTCCCCAGATTGCAGCTCGACCATCCTATTGTCTTTGAGATGACGAACAACGAGAGCCATTCGGGAAGGTACTCACCGGAAGAGAGCTTGTAAAAGCGAGCTCTTGCCTGGAACAGATGCAGCTGGTCAGCAGATGGCATGTCTCGTAGAGCATTACGCACCAGCTCCCGTTCTCCCAACGATCCCGACCTGTGAGGACAGGCGAAAGTAAGCTAATGATAGCACGCAGGGAAGACTGTTCTGTACCTTTTCGCCAGGCCTTACGTCGAAGCTGACGCCCTTCAGGACAAGTGGCAAACCTTCACGATATGCCATCTCGACGTTCTTAAAAGCGATCTGGCCACGATCTGGCCACGAGCTTGGGGGGTCTTCGGGCGTCGTAGCGGCGCCCTCCGGAGGCAGCTCAGCGTACGTGATCAGCCGTTCTACAGAGTTCATGTTTTGCTCATTTTGGGCGAACAAGGCGACCATTTGCGCTAATTGAGGTCAGCAACCTGATCCGGCAATAGCGCCAATATGACTTACAGAAGACCTGTGTTACTGGCTCACTGTTAGAACTTGAATGGATCAAAGGAAAGCCGCACTTACTGCTAAGCGTATAAGACAAGACCACACCGATCTTTGAAGGATCCACAGTGTTGCGGCTGAGATTGTATGGTGGGCGCAAGTACAGACAAAAATCGATGTAACACTCACAATCCAGCACCGAAAAGGGCAATGCCGAAAATGAGGATATTTCCTGGTCAGAGTTAGGGTTAGCTTAAGGTGAGACGAGAGGGTTATGACGCGCACCGAATAAATCCAAGCGCAATCCCAACCAAAGCTGGACTGTGGGATACTGAGTGAGGATCCCTCGACATGAAAAATGATGTTACGGGTAATGGTCATGAAGTAAGCCCTATTCTCCAGATCTAAACCGTGTTCAGCCTGCCTGATAGCTGGTTCCTACGTCAAGGGTCAGATTCCACCTACGCGCTGCGAGTTGGCGTCACAAACCTGTTCTCGGTAAGCCCTGATGGTGGATAAACCCGTCAAAGTTTCTATAAAACTAAAAGTCAGGGCTTGGCGAAGAACGACGCAAGAAAACGCACCGGTGTACGAAGCATACAACGCTGAACGCATAAGAGAGTCCAAACGCTTAGTCTCCACGGACGAGCGCCGATAGTAAACCGACACCAGATAGTATAGGACGGCCATCGGCGCAAAAATGATGCCGAGGTAAGGGAAGATGTAGAAAACGAGGCCAACAGTCCCAATGACGGCGCTGAACGTGCTCAGGAGCTGCATGAGAGTCATGGACAGTTGATTGTCCAATACGTCCTGATCTTTGACGAGGCGGGACAGAATTCGCCCTTTGAAGAAATGTCAATAGTTGATCGAGACAAGGAGCAGCGGCGCCCTACCCATCGGTGTAGTGTCAAAGAAAGACGAGGGGGAACGCAAGACATGGGCTAAAGAGGTCTTGAAGAGACTTAGACTGGCTATCAAGCTCGCAAGGCTGCGTGGAGGTGTATCAGCCATCACAGTCCTGAAGGAAAAAATACTGACGCACGCAAAAGCAAAGCTACTAATGAAAGAGAAAAATGCCTGGGCGAGGCCCAAACCTGCGTATACAGCCATATAGTCTCCTTGGCGGAAACCTCTGACGCTGTTGGAAGTCCAATAGCCGAGGAATAGATTGCTGCCAACTGAGGTCATCGGTTTGAGTGAAGATCACAATGAGGTCATAATAAGGACTCGCCTGAAGCTGCTTGTGCGAGCGTAAGCAGTAGCACGATAATCGGGGCCCAGACCAATCCGCCCGCAAACGTGAGGTATTTTCCATACGTCTCGAAACTGACTGCACCAGTCGTCCGTTCTTCGGTCTGCATCAGCGCTGCCTGTTCCTTTTTGGCGTCAATCTCCTCATCATCCGCCACGATAACCGCCTTGTCGCCCTTGACAGTGGAGGTATGGTCTTCCTGGTCGAGGTTCCCATATTCTTCCATAAGTCGAGAAAACGCCACACCGTCTTTCATCAGTGCCTGGTAAGTGCCTCCTCTCTGATGGTTCCGTTGTCCATAACCTATGGTCGGTTAGCTAAGCCAGTTCCAGAAAGCAAGCAGGCAGCTAACATATATGTAGTCCGCTTTGTCCAATACGTGCAGTGCATGCGTGACAAGAATCCTGGTGCGGTCGGCCAACGGACCGTGCAGGATGCATTCCTCCAAAATAGCCTTGCCAACGAAGGAATCTACAGCGCTGAGTGGGTCGTCCAGGAGGACTACATCAGAAGTTGAGTAGGCGGCTCGAGCGAGCGACACGCGAGCCTGGAGTTCATGATATTCATCAGCGTCCGGAATAGGAACGAATAGGAATGGACGTTACCTTTTGGCCACCAGAAAGATTGATACCCCTCTCGCCAATCTCGGTTTCTTCTCCGTGAGGCAGAACTTCAAGGTCGTGTTGTAGACTGCATGCACGAATGATTTGCTGGAATCTAGGAAGCAGATTAATACCAGGACTCGGTGGATTATCCGACAACGCACTTCTCCTCATCTTCTTCCTGACCGAAAATGACGTTCTGCCGCAAAGTGGCGTTCCGAATCCAGGCACTTTGAGGAACATACGCGATCGTTCCTCCCAAGGCCACCTGCCGCAAAACTAGTTAGAGACAAAATGTGCGCAAGGGCAATGCTGGACGCACCGTGCCCGCTGTTCTCCGCATTTCACCGATCAGCGCTTGGAGTATTGAGCTCTACATGCATGGATCAGCATCTTGCTCTTTCTATTAAGCGTCCACCTCACTTTGCCAGAGCCGACTTTCCCCACGATTGCGACGAAAGCACCTTTCGGCACGCTGAACCTGAGGTTCTTGAGCTCGAAGGGCTTCTCTTCTTCTCTCGGCGTCGCCGCTCCCGACGCCGACGGTGTGTCCTTTTCGTTGGCGGTGGGCAACAACTCCGAACCTTTCTTTCCCTTGGCCTTCTTCTTCGGACCACCGCCGCGCCCAGCACCTCCTCCACGCCCTCCGCCGCGTCCCCGTGCTCCGCCCATCCCGCCACGGCCCCCGCCTGCTGCCCCAGCGTCGAACTTGGGCTCTTCGATCTTCCCCGCCGTCTCCCAGGAGAAGCTCGCGTCCACATCCACCGCATTCTTCCTTTCAAATCAATCGGATACGGATCGGGCAGCTCCTCCGCGGTCAAAAACGCCCCGATACGTTTGAACGCCACCACGCGTCGGAGAGTGCTGTTAAAACGAAAGGGATGAAGATGAGCGGCGCGCGGATGATCTGTAGTGCAGACGGAACAAATCAGGGTCAGCACGAATGGAAAGACAGGGAGGGACGCACATTGAAGAATTGCAAGGAACTGAAGATGATAGCGATGTTGAGGTCGTGGCCACTCAGCGCGTATGTGATCTGGTCCCGAGCTTCAGTATGTGCCGGCGTCTAGCAGAAAGCACGTACGAACGACAAAATTGACGCGAGGACCGGGATTAACGTTACCAGCGCGATGAGCGCCGCACGGGCATACTGCGTACTGGTCAGTAAGCAGGCTCCAAAGTAGAAGATAAACAAGAACGTACGCGGCCGTTCGCACAGTGGCGATCTCGCGCTCCCGCAGGGTCCCAATCTGGTGCGTGTAGAAGCTCTCCCAGGCGTAGTATTGATGAGACGAATGCCTTGGAGCACCTACGCGGATTACAAAGTCAGAGTTGGTCGGATGGGCATGGGCAGCGTACTTCATTCGAGAGCCGGACGCGCGTGTCAGTGATTTTGACGCCTTTCTTGCGTTGGGCGAACATGACCCGGACAAGCAGCATTTGGAGCGGAAAGCCCAGGAGAAGGACACCTAGGCCGACGAGCGCTGAATAACCGAGCTGTGGGATCGATTAACGTGCGAAGGAAGAACAGAGAGGAGCACATACGTTACCGATGAGAAGACCGACACCGATGATGATCTGTGGGCGCAAGTGAATTAAGAGGTTGGGGAGCCCAGACGATTGTTAGCTACCTGAATCGGAGAGACCCAAATACTGCGAGGAGTCAGTCAGCCGGTAGATACCAATAGAATGGAAGTAGACGCACTTGTGGCCAAACATGGCGAATCGATCTAGCCGTACCGAATCCGTGGAAATAATTGTTGTGGTCTGGCCGACGGTATGCTCGAGGCGCGCGCGCGCCGACAGACGCAAGGATTTGCGGAACACACTACCGATGATCCCCGTTCGAATCGACAGCCCAACTGTCTCCATTGCTGCGGCCATTGTTAGGAATTCGTTATTCCTGCTAAACCAAGACTAATACACACTTTGCTGAGAATGATTGGTCATTAAACTCGAGACCTCTATAAAAATATGAGCGAGGAGATGAGATTGAAAGCAGCCGTACCCTGCATAGCGAAGAGAGCGCAAGCAAGCCCGATTCCGTAACCGATCCCGCGCGGCTTCGGGAGGAGTCCGGAAGCTTTCTGTTCCTCTGTGGCGTGGTAGACGACGTACGATTCAGCCAGCCATGTCAGGAGGACTTTGTTAAGCAGAGGGGTCGTCGTTTTCAAAGTATCTGGACAAGCATGAGTAGTGCAATATTTGCTGGATGACATCACGGACCAGCCAAAAGTTTGAGGACACCCCCGCTCCAGATACGATAGAAAAAGGTACGATGTACGGCACCGAACAGCGACGAGTCGAATTCCTTCTTGGGTTTCCGATGCCAGAACCGCCTAGGTTTTTTGGGTGATTCCTTCGATGAGTCATCGAGCTTTTTCTCTTTAACGGACTGGACCGAAGCCGTTTCGGCGACCGATTCGTTGGAATTGGGGCGATAGGCGATGGGGCGTACGTCGGGGGGACACCGTGGATAAAAGTTGGCCTCGAGAGCATCGGTGGTGTTCGCAGTTAATCGCGACTCGGGGAGTTCCCATAAATCTGATTGACGTCATGGGCGGCCCTGGGAGGGTAAGGGCTTCAACTCACCTTCTTTTTCCAAGGGTCTCGAAAAACCGACATCGAGAAACGGGGTGAGCCAGTATACGGCTAGCCGGGAGAGGTACCTGCGGTACCGGTATGATGAAGGTCAATAATATTTTCCCTCCTCAGGCATTTAACGTACGAGGCCGAATTCTGGGGTACTGTCTTGCCAGTCCCGAATCCTGGGGGCGCAGGCGGCGGGTGGAAGGGATTGGAAAACCGCATGGCTGACGCGGCAATTCAGCTCTCCATGTTGGTGTGCTTATAACTTGGTTTAAGAATAGCACCGGAACGCAGCCGAGTCGAGTCGCATTTTCTGTTTGGACAGCCAATCAGAGTCTCCGTATTATGTCACGCGCATGGTGTCAGCAAGCAGACGTCCCAACGGCGAACGCATGCGCTGCCGCAGTCGGTTGTACTATCAATCATCTTCGCTGTAACCCATATATAAGTAGATGCCCCAGAAAATACGACTTTTTATTTCTTTTTTTTTCCAGGTGTGAGCTCGAGCTAGGAGGTGCCGAAAGGTAAAAGCGAAGTATAATGCAGCGAGGTATGCTCCTGTGTCGCCAGTATAGTTTGTTTTCGACTAGGTGCCTGGTCCGCAGCCCCGGCGTCGGGAGAATCGGATCAATGGGACCAGGTAGCGTCTGGTGCCTTAGGAGGCGTCGGCACTGGAGGTAACGAGTCGTAGCCGCGGCCGAGGGTCCATTCAAGGTCTATTTCATTTAGTTGACTTGATTAGTTGCGGCTGAACTTCAAGACTCAATATCAATCGTTGCTTCGGAAGCAACAATCCATGGACAGAGGAAGAGGAAAACGGGATCGACAAACGCGCATGAGTAACATCACGTGGTGTTACTGTCACAGCCTCGGGAGCGGTTGACTCCGTAGAGCCCTCCGGTTGAACTCAAGTTCGAGTTCGAAACATGTAATTTTTTTCTGTAATACTTTCTTCATCGGACTCGAATTTCAATACCTTTCATGTAGAAAATCTATGTAAACATGTTGATCCTCCTCTCATTGCATCTCCTTCTTCTGCCGGACACTTGCGTCAGCGCGACTCGCCCGCAGCCGGCGGCTAAATCAGGATCTCAAGAAATAATGTCGACCTTGCGTGTCCCGGCATTCACTCAAACAAAATCCATTTTCAACCGCTTTGAGGTCTGGCTTCTAAATCACTGAATATCAATAGCCGCAGTCTGAAATTACCGAATTGCTGACTGAGATTTATCTGTTCCCGCATTTTTTCCCGGCCAACACTTGCGTCAGCACGACGCGCGGCCGAACACTTTCCACAAGCGCGATGCCCCAGAGATCTGCTGACCCCTGCGATGCCTATCTCTCTGTTAAGCATCGTATATGACATATGCTGCCTTCAATCCATGGGAATGTTGTGGGAATGAGCTGTTGAATCTAATTCCACAGTATCGGCGTTACAATTGTACAACGATACACTGCGCAAGAAAATACATCGATGGCTAAGCTACATCTTTCCGTGTCGGTGCAAATGTAAACCGGCCCCTCATACAAACAATATAACAATTAATGATACTCAACCTCTGACTCGCTCATGGGGTTCTTGGAACGGCACACCCAACATGTGGAAGATCTCCTCCTCCGTTTCGGAGGCCACGATATTTCCTATCCTCATTGCATCAAAAAAGGGCCTTCCTTCGCAATAGACGAAAAACCAACCTGTGTTCAATTTCACCATGCGATTCCTCGGATCGCGGACGACCCCGGCAAACAAGCCCTTCTGATTGAGCGAATATCCGAGACGGTTCGCCTTGTACCGCATCGCGCGATTGAACTGCATTTTTTTTCAACAAAGGTAAGTATGTTGAAGGAAAAAAGAAGCAAGCAAGCCACGGCTTACGATATCATCCCCGGTATAATAAAGAAGGGCAGCCCCACGCGAGGTCCAGGGTACCGTCAAAAAATCGATCCGACGGCGGCGGGACCCAAACTGCGGAAGGTGGCAGAGGCCACGATAGATGGCCTCATCGTCGAAGGGATTTTCAGGGAGCGCAAGATCCTCCGTGATAATCTTGGCTTCATGCAGCGCCTTCAAGAGGTGGTGCAGAATCCCGGCATGCGTCTTGCCATCGTCGGGATAGCGTGTGATCATTATGTCGATGTCCCCGCAATCCGCCTTGCCGCTGTTGTAGAAAAAAAAGATTTGTGAGCAAAAGTTTTAGAAGGAAGGTCCGGAAAGCGAACCGTCTGTAACTGCCCATGATGTGGATTTCGAGTTTCGGATCAATCCCGAGCGCTTAAGCCTCGTTAATCCAGCGCTCCGACGGAATGACCGAGGAGAACGTACCAATGGGTTTAATGACTTCGAAAAGCGCTTTTGCTTCTTCTCGGGGCATGCGATCATTAATGTCTGAAAACACGGTCATCCAAGAAAGATAAATATATTGTCAACAACTCACCATCGTAGAATTGAATCCCAATTTTTTGCGCAGGCGTCAAGGTCACACCACCCTTGCCGGCCTTGAGGTCGTCGAGGCTGCGACACCCAGCCGCATACCATTGATAAGCAGTAGATTGGCCTGTGGCAATGAGTGCCAGTCCGTGATTGAAAAATTGATGGAACACATACCGACTCCATATATGCCTTGGAATGTCTGTCGTATTTGCACGTCTGCAGTGTTTTCATACGAGATGCGGCGTAAATCGCCCGTTTCAATGATTTCCATAATCTATATTGTGTTTGTGAGCATGTGCACGGAAATGAACGATTTGTAGTCAGTGACCTTGAGCGCTGTCTTGCTCCCAACACCGCGGATGCCACGAGCCTCACTGAATGACTTGATCCGCTTGGGATAATTTCGGAGCGCACGCAGGCCTGAATCAAGTCAGCATCAGGGCCATTCTATCCAAAGGACTTGCACTCACACTTCTGATAACTAAAGGCCCGCCAGTGGTTATCCATTCCAACCTTGGCCTTGTGCAACATCATCAGCTCTTCCAACTAAACGGCGTCAGTAAGATTATCCAAAAATTAAATGAACCGCCATCAAACCTTCTTCACGATAAACTCGTTTGGACCGTTCTTCCTCTGAACCTCCTTGCTGTCACAAGTCCAACCCTTGAACGGAGATTAAAACGACGCGGCGGACGCAACAACTGGCGTCAACATACTCTCTTTGGCGCAGGACCATGGTTTTGAGGGGCTTCGTCGTCCGTGTCCGACGGTGCTTCATCGACATCGGTTTCCTCATCTTGATCATCGACCTCGCCATGACGAGCCCACTGTATGGATTGAAAATTTAAAACTAGAACGCATTAGCCGAATGTTCGAACGCACGGCGCTATCTCGATCGGCCCTGGCCTGCGCGTAAAATTCCGCCAAAGGGTCGTCAGGAGCCTCCGTCTTGACGCGGGAGGACGAGGTCATGTGGCGCGGAGACGAGGGCGGAGACATGAGCGGACCGGCTTGGTGGCCTGGCTTCTCAGCCGGTTCGTCGTCCTCAGAGTCATGGATGCGCTGTGGTTTGTCTTGAGTAAAAGCACTATTGCACGCACAATTGATAAATTTAATAAACGGTAGGACGCGCAATACGCACGAGATGCGACTCAGGTTGGCGCTGGCGTCCGGCAGATCGCGTTGCTTACCCTTACCCTTACCCTTCCCACTGCGGACGGGCAAGTCGAGTGGTGGAATTCGATCAGCATATGCCGCATAATCCCAAAGAGGTCCCAAGTATCCATCGATACCAGATACAACCCACGACCATGTAACGATGGGAATGTGGGCCGGGACTTGGCTCATTTTCTTGAGACCGAGGGCTCGGAGCGTAGGGCCCGGCGAAGCTTCCGAAATTATATGGGTAACAAGCGAGCCATCAAAAACGGGAATGAGGTTGCCTCCATATCTCACAATCTACCAATCAGAGTTCAGTGAGTGGAACAATTGAGTCGGACGGACAAAGAAACTCACGAGATCCATGCGACCCATGGTCTTTTCCGATGCCCAAGTCATATCTCCGCCAGTATAAAATATATTCTTGCCTTTAAGAAATAGTTTATCATTGCGTCGAGGCTTTGCCGTATCCGGGAGCTCCTCCGTCTCGTTGAGCATTTGAGCGTAGTCTTTGGGATACATTTTGGTCTTTTCTTTCTTCCCCTTCTTCGGCGGTGCCGGCTTGGGCTTGAGACGCGCCGCGGGTTGGGGCTTCGGTTTGGGCTTCGTGTTCGACTTGGTCGGGGGTTTACGGTCAGGTTCAGGAGAAGACGGTCTAGATGACGATACTGATATGATAGAGGAGGAATCATCTCTGGAAATAACATTACTCGGGCCCGCGACGTTGCCAGCCTTCGAAGCCGCCTTGAGGAGCTTATTCTCACGTTTCATCATCGAATGTTTTTCCATTCGCTCCATCATCTGGAGGAACACACTGGACGCTTGAGCGACCTTCGTCTGAGTCGAGGTCGCT
Source organism: Mycena leptocephala (assembly GCA_029378395.1). Lineage (NCBI taxonomy): Eukaryota > Fungi > Basidiomycota > Agaricomycetes > Agaricales > Mycenaceae > Mycena > Mycena leptocephala. The sequence goes on along the minus strand of JARJLF010001468.1, from coordinate 62,504 downwards.
TCTGGCTCAAATCGCGAAACCAAGACAGAAAAATCGGGCTCTTCGATGGGAGACGTGGTGGAAAGGTCGATGGTTTCGGGAACAGGTGCCGATGGGATCTTTACCGACGGACGGACAGCTTTATTCGAAGACTTGGGTTTTTTTGACGGCGGCTTTTTCGACACGAGTTCACTACGTAACGGAAGATTCAGCACGCGGACTTGCGCAGCTGGCATTCGGACTCACGGAGAGACTTCGATGGGCGAAGACGGCGAAACACTTGCATCGATTGCAGCTTTCTTCCGAGCGGGTTTAGCTAGCTTAGTAGGAGACTCCTTTCGTTTCAAAATTCCCGAATTGAAATCGGGGACATATGTGGAATGGAAGGTGGGAGTGGCAGGGAGGCATGTTTTGGGGAGGCGGGTGTGCGTCTGCGGGGAGATATTCGGGTGGGTATCGGAGATGTAGGTTCCCTAGAAGAGTTGAGCCTGTGAAAAAACTCAATAAACGTGGCACAACTAACATGATGTCGTCGCCGGATTTGTCCTTTTCCCTTTTACGGCTTGAAGGTTCAAGGTATCCGTAATTGGGCTCCTTGCGCTTCGCGCTGCGCCGGGCGTCAGTGGCATATCTCCGTTCCGGAGAGAAGGACTACCTTGGGAGCTGGAAAGACTCATTCGAAGAAACTTGGCGATATGACTGTTCAGGGAAGGAATTCGAGGGTGGCGAATCGTCCAACATGTCGAGAGACGACGCATGGTACAAGCCTGGACGGCTTCGAGTTTAACCGAACATCAGTCTTAGCCGGAGTCGCGTGTGTGACCGGCTTACTTTCGCGCCTTGGCCATCCTCGCCAAAAACTCATCCATATCATCTTCGGGCTCATTCATTCGTTGATCTTGAGCCTCGAAGAACGCGTCGATATCCATGTCTTGCATGTCAATTTCGCAAGGAAAGTATGTAGGAAAGAAAACCGTATCTGCAAGAAGACGGTGACAAGTGTGCCGTCGGAATATACACACCACAATGGACGAGGAGAAAGACCGAGTCACACGTGGCTGTGTGTGTGTGACAGCTCGCGAGTCAAATGAAATCACTCCAAATTTGATCGGCTACTTGAAAAGCGCGGACCCACAAACTCTAGAGTCTAACCGAGGAAGTAGAGATGTCAGGCAGGATCTGGAGGGTATCTCCACCGTAACTGCAATATCTAGGGGCTATTTGAGGCGTCTTTCTCTCCAGGAGATTTGGAGCCGTCCCAAAACATTGGATACGCCGTCCGACGGAGCCCTGGTCTCAGTCACTGACAAGTCAGTGCCAGTGTGACGCGGAAAGTATTAACACCGGAGGCTAAAAACGACCTTACGGAAATCTGGTATCCATTTGAGGGTGATCATGGGCCTCTAAGTCACTGTTGCGGACCGGTTATCGATTTTATTTTGGGGGTTGGACTTTCGCGGGTGTCTTCATTCTTCTTTCAATCGGGCGTCTGGCACTGGCGCCTATTGGTGCTCGAATGGATCAGAAATAATTGTTTTGGCCGAGGATTGGTCTCCATGGTCTCCGTGAAGATCGGCACTTTTGCGGCAAAAAGCTTTTCTCAGCTTGTTGCCTATAAAGCACGACCTCGCTCTCGAGTACGTCCCTCAACCCCCCAGAAATTACCCTCTGTACAATGCCTGTCCCAGTTCCAGTTCCTCCGGACGAAGACGTCAACGACTCCGGCTCTGATGAAGGTTCCGAGCCCGAAAGCTACTTCCCTGGAGCGGAGGTTGAAGACCCCGAGTTCGAGGAATTAAGCTCAGACGACTTTCCGACCTACTTCATTGAGCGCGATGGTCGGCTCTTCCATTCTCATGGTGGCTCGCCGTATCCGCTCCCAGTCGATACACCCGAGCAAGAAGCAAGTCCATTTGTTATCGTCTACGTCTATCCTTATGTATATTTATTTCTAGAGGATGAACGTCCAACATCGGGCACTGTTCGAGTTGATGGGCGGCCACTACCCTGACTCGTGCCCAGTGTCAGAAGTTCTGGCTGAAGACCCAGAGAGACAGAAGTATGCCTTGGATTTGTGCACAGGGACTGGAAAATGGTACGCATACCAGGACTGTCGAGCTTTCTGAACCTTTTTTTTTTTTTGCAGGACTATGGACGTGGCCCATAATTTTCCACACGTCGCCTTTCGTGGGCTGGACATCGGTTGCCATTTATTCTCCACATTTTCTGAGCTGCGACTGATGCGCTTGAAGTCCCCATTGCCACAAGATACCCGCTTCCCAACGTAGATTTCTCGATGCACGACGTGAACACTCCAACGGTGTGGTCGGCGGGCACCTTCGACTTCATCCACGCGCGGTCTATCACCATGGCGGTACGCCGCCCTCTACCCCGCCCCTTCACCCCTCACGCCCCGCAGGTGACCTCCTACCCCAACCTCCTCGCCGAGATCACGCGCCTCCTCCGCCCGCGGGGGCTCTTCCTCTCGGGCGAGTGGGGGAGGTACCCCGCCTTCCACCCCGCCTACGCCGCCGCCCGCACGCCAGCAACGCACGCCCCCGCGTACGCGGCTTTCTTCGGGCACCTGCAGGCCGCGCTTGCCGCGCGCGGCCTGCACCCCGTCGCCCCGCCCATCGCGCCGCTCCTCGCGCACACCGGCGCCTTCGACGAGATCACGACGCGGGAGTACTCCATGCCCATCGGACCCTGGCACCCGGACCCCGCGATGAAGCCAATGGGCCGCGCCATGCGCGCGGCCTTCCTGCGTTACATGCTTGCGGTGCGCCCGATGCTCGCGGAGAGCGGGGTCGCGACGACGGAGGACCTCGACGACGTGTACGGGCGTGTGCGGCAGGAGGTGCGCGATGTCGAGGGCCTCCACGCCGTCTTCCACGCCGTCCACGCGCGCAAGATTTAGATGTTTCAATGTGCAGTTTAGTGAATATGCCAATATGAGATTTTGAAAGCTTGGTCCATTTTAAGGACGGAAGATACCGGCAAGAAGAAGAAAAAAAATAGTGCGGAATAAAATACATTGAATATCCATTCGTGGGTATAGATTTCCAAAATACCGTACAAATCAATTCATTCACGAGACACCATCCCAAAGCGCCAACCCAGTGAAAAAGGCGCCGAGGGACACCACTGCCCCGACGAACGCCGCAGCGTGCACGCCAACTCGCGGGAGCACGAGGGGTGCGTGCAGTACGGCGAGTAGTAGATGCGTCGCGGCCGCGAGGGCTATGAGGCCCCAATGGTAGTTGGCACCATACAGCGAAGCGCCGAGGAGAAGGAAGAGCCCGAGTGAGAGCAGCAGCGAGTTGAAGCGCTGGAGGCACGGGATGAATGCCGGAATGCGCTGTACGTAAATTAGCATACTAGATCGGGGCACGGGATGTAAGTACTAACAACGAGTGGGAGGCCGAAGACGTCCTCCAACTCCTCGCGTGCCTTGAGTGCAAGGAGCTGCTCGATGTCGTGGTCGAGTTCAGTGTCGGGGTCCGGATTGGCGCGGCGCACAGAGAGAAGAGGTGTGCGCTCCGGATCATCTGGCGGCGGAGAGGGGGGGACGAGAACATCGCGGTAAAGAGCTAGCCCCGCGTAGCCCTGATGCACGCTGACCACGGCCTCTGCAGCAGCCCAGCCGAGGGCGGCCCACCAGACGCGACGGAAAGCGGAATCTTCCCAGGTTGGGTGGGCATGCACTGCATGTTGGTGGACAAGGAGGAGGGCGAGAGTGCAGAGGCGGGCGACGGTAGAAAGTAGGGTGTGTAAAGTAGTCGAGAGGAGAGTCGCCGGGAGGGGAAACGGAACCAGAATCGCAGATAATGTGTATATTGGACCGCGAAGGAGGTGGGAGAGAGAATAAAGGGCCACTGATGCGAGTAGCTCGGGCAAGGGGAACGGGAGAATCGACGTGTATGGATAGGTCGGCGGATGGGGCTTTGGCCAGCGGTACGCGACATAAGGAAGGATAGCAAGCAGCGTGAAGGCTAGCAAGGCGGTAACCGGAGCCAAGGTATAGAGCGCTACCAGGAGTTTATACGAGCCTACAGCGACGTTATGGGCATTCGGGCCAAAGACAAGAGGAAATTACCTCTATAAAATCCCTGCTCTTCCAAAAACAACTCCTCCTCCAACTCCCAATCGACATTTTCTGACGACGGCTCCTCGTCTTCAGGGACGCGATTCAGACCGCTCCCACTACCGCTGTCGCCTCGACGAATTCTCTCTGGGCTGGACTGGAGTGGCGATGAGGACATGGTGGCGGGTAGGATCCAGGTAGCACCAGCATAAAAGCAATCGAAGGGCTTTTAGAGGGGTCTGGACTGTAAGGTGAAAACGCGCAAAATGATCGTCATTGTTTGCGAGTGATCGCAAGTGCCCAGTGATCATTCGGAGGTTTTAAAAACTTGATCACCGCGACAGTGACAGCCATCCAGTATCGCCGGCAGAAGGTCCCAGTCAACTGCGCCAAGTCTGCTGGTACAATTGTCGCAGATTTAGACGTTCAACCAGAGAAGTAGCCAGGTCCCCGCGGATTTCACCCAGAATGGCGACATCTAACCTAAAAAAGTCGAACGATTTGCTACTAGATGCTAGTACTGGTGCTCTTAAATGAGTCGGTTGCTCGGAGCTTAGGCCGGTACACTCGAAATCGTCGGTGGTTTCTAGTCGGGTACTGGTCAGGTGCAATAGCCTCAAATCACTGCATCACTGCCATCAGCACCGTTTTCACACCAGGAGTAATTCAACAGATTTGCTTTCCTCGTCCACAGAAGTCAATGGTCAGAGTAGAAATTTACCGTCGTTTTGGGTAGGTTCTGTTGATGATTCTCTTTTTTGTTTCCTTTTTTTTTTTCGGAGCGTTTGGGATAATGAAACTTAGTCTGCAGAAGCATTCCAAGCTCATCTACTTGTGTTGCTGATTTTGAGCCAGGTCTTGCCGGTGAAATTGTCCAGGAGGAAATGCCATTACGCGCTTTGTTCAACGCAGTGTGGGACTCCAGCCCGTAAAATCTCGAATTAGTAAAACCTTGAATAATAATCAGTGAAGTCTAGAACCAAAATTGAACAGTTGAACAAATTCAAAACCAGGCGGAAAATCAATTGGATTCTGGTGGGCCGAAAGGCTAGCCGATACATTCAAAGTTCTCCTTTCGACTTCGAACCTTCTAATTGCCTGCCAATGATGATGCTTGAACTCGAATTCCGGCACATCCTGGTTATACCTTCTGACTGACTTGGCATCACTCGAAATGGGAGGAGGAAGAGAAAATACATGCTGCGGACTATTCTGGAGAGCCGATGATCGACATGCTTACTGAACTTTCAACGCTGCGTGTTACGGATGACTTACAAAAAAAGTTCATCTCACCGGCCGTTTTAACGTTCAAATTTGTTATTATCACATGAGGTTCATTACCGTTAACGTTTCACAGTCTGTACAATCGTTGCTCTCCGTCCTGCTGCATCATCAACCTGTTCAATCTCCGATAATACGCGGTAAGGCCAAAACAACCAGCCGCGGAAAAGAGCAAAAGCGCAGCGTTGGTCCAGTGTCCCGTGGGGTAGCCTTTCTTCACCTCGTCGGCCTTGTATATCCAGACCCCTATAGAGGCGGGATGCATTAAAAGCTTGAACAATGAAAGAAACTAGTAGAGGGAATATCATACCGACGATCTGACCAGGCGCACCGAAGGAGATGTTGAGTGCAATAGCGAGACCAGCGGCGGATGTTGAGTAGACATTGGAGGTGATCCATCCCAGAAGGGGAGGAATGGACGCAAAGGAACCTGCTGCGCCAACTATGAGACAGCCATACCGGTGCTAAAGAACAGCACGTCCGTCAGCTCGCGCCGAACTAAAAATGTTTAACGAGATTTATATTCACCGCATAAGCATCTGCCGGAAGGAGAGCCGAGGCCATAAAGCCCGCGGCTCCAATGAGGCAGGCAATGCCGGAATGAAGTCCTCGGCTGCGATAATATTAAAATCGTTTGGCTGGTGAGAAAACGACAACTCACGAATTAGTGCGATCCCCCGACCAGGAGGTGAGGACGGTGACAACATACGCCACTGCGTACGGCGGCACAGTCATCAAATTTGCGTTCAAGGATTTGAACCCCAAGCCAGCAACGATTGAGGGCGTGAACAACGACAAGCTGGAAAACGGGGGAGATACGCCAAAGTATATCTGAAATTCGTAATGAGACTGAAGGTTGAAGGAGGGAAAAAAAAGGAGACGGACAGCGTAGTGGGCGTAGAGCCGCCAGTCTGAAAGGGTCGCCTTTACATCAGCGAATGTCATAGGCTTGCTGCCTCCTTGGGACCCTTGATCTTTGAGTCGGTAGATGGCGAGTTTCTTTTCCTCGTCTGTGAGCCAGTGGGCAGTCTCTGGATAGTCCGGAAGGAAGAAGAAAACTAAGACCGACGATAGGCACGAAGGCAGGCCCTCTACAATCCAATAAGTATAATGCAGCAATAATCCATCGATACTTACCGAGGATGAAAGCCAGCGCCAGGCAGACATGCTACCGACATGATTCATGTGTCCTACACCAAATGCAATTGCACCACCAAACGCCCCGGCCAGAGTTGCAGATGCAAGAATGAACGCAACTCGCATGGAACGCTCCTCCGTTCTGTAAAAGCACAACATGAGTCCCATGGTTGGATTTCAAGACGTCCACGGACCGGTACCAAAATGTCAAGAAGTATACCAAACCCGGGAACAATCCTGTAGCGTTTTCCGAGGTCAGAACAGGACTCTTGATAGAGGAATAGACTCACCGGCCTCGAAGACACCAAGGAGAAAGCGTACAACAGTGATTTCAGCGTAGCTCTTCGTACCTCCAAGTCCCATCGTCAAGGCTCCCCACGCCAACATGAGGAAAGCAATCCAACGCTGATAACCAGTCGGATAATCAGTTGAAGCGTTCCGCGACATGGCCAAGACTACCGACACTCGGGCTCAGCCTCTTCAGCAAGTAGTTTGATGGGACCTCGAAGAGAGCGTAGGCAATCAGGAAAACCATCAGAGCGATCCTGGGATGTAGAGTGGGTAAATGAATTCCAAGAACAGGGCATTCAACACGCACGTATATTGGAAGGCGGTCATATGAGTCTCGGAGAGCAAGTCGTTGTGTGTCTCCGAGTTCAAGATTTTGGCATTGCCTAGTATGTAGGTTAACATCAAGATTTCGGAACATGATGAATTTCACGCACCGATATTTGACCTATCCAGATAACACAACAAGTAGATGCACGCCGACAGAGGTATGATCCGCAAGTCTTGTTTGCGAACGAGGGCCTTCTCGACTGCCTCATCATAGACGTAAGAGGACGATTGCGACTCGACGTCCTGGAAGATGTTTGATGTCAAGACGGAACGAGTGGAGAAGTTATAATCCAACCTCCTTGTAATCTACGTCCTGTGCTTTCTCTGTCGGCGTAGAGGCCATCGTCAGCGGAGGCGGCACAAAAGAAAAGTCGCGCGGGATGCGTGTCTCGTTTCTCACTTTATATCGAGCGATTGAGACATTCATCTGTACATAATTTATGTAAAAGAAATCAGCAGATGATTCGTTCGAAGGTCAGGCGGTCCTCGGTATTTTTGTGCTACAAAGCGCGCTGGAGTCGCGCCAGATACATACCTCAATTGAGACTAGTTTCTTGCTCCTGTGAGAGCTTGAACATGGGCTGCCGCAGTGCTAGTGCTGCCTGAGCAGTGAGCAAGGTATGGACAAGTTATTATGCCATGAGTTATGCGCTTCTTTTTCCCCGGACACAACCCGGACAGAAACATTTACCGTTTGATTCAATGGTTCAGGATGGTTCTTATAGTTGGCATCCGACAGGTTACGGCGGTGGCACCTCCACGTGCTCACGAGATAAGTTCGACGGCTTTACAGCTGTTTCCGAAAAGCTTGACACTCGCGAAATTTTTTAGCTCTCAACCAACTTTTGATGGAGGGCTAAGGATTACTACTTTGGGCTAGTCAGGTGTAGCCGAGATGCGCCCAGCCGAGGCCACAAATGCGAACTTGCAGTCAACTTTACAATCCAAATGTTTTCTTTCCCAGGGTTCACACACCAAAGATCTTCTGTAAGTGTTCTGACCACTTTTCAGGCAACCAGAATATTTTGAGGGCAAGTTTTGAGGTAGGCGGCGAACGGCAGCGAGAGCATTGCCAACGGCAACCGAAACACATGACTGATTGGAATACCAAACCAGGTAATCCTTGGCACCCAATCAAAAGTTGGTTGTGAGCAAAAAAAAATGCGAGTGTCAAGCTTTTCGGAAACAGCTGTAACTCGCCGCTTCCGAGTCCAATCCGAGGCTTTCATAGAGCGGTTTTAGATCCGCTTGCCCAAATCAGGCTTCGCGTTGATCGTTTGATTCCGAGAGGCACACAGATTGAAACCTGGTGAGGCTCATCCTTTTGCTCCGAGTACTCAAGCCTTCGAGGTGATCCCCAGCAGCCAAAGATTGGCCCGGAGTTTCAAATTCAACTTGACAACTATTCTTCAAGTTCTTTTTGGGATGATTAGGTATCCCAAGAATTATAAAAAAAAACTTGAAGAAAAGTATTCTGAATTTATAGTTCAATATGTAGCAGAACTCACCGACGACCTCAGAGCCATGTTATTTTCTTGTTCGTCGCCTTGAAATCTCCTTCGAGATGCAGGTCGACAACAGGTGTTCCGTCATCTGCGAGTAGCTAGTTCAATATGTAGGAGCCCTCGAGGAGCTCCAGAAACGACTCCAACGAGTGGCATACTGCCTCTGGCCCCTCATCGGCAAAAACTACATAATACAACCTTTCTTTCATCTTCTCCCTCCCCATTGTGAACATTGAGGCGACTTGAAAGTATTCGTCGTCTGAGGACAGGAAGTACTGCGAAGGCAGGGGGTCTGGATTCCGACAATAACCCAGAATGTTGTCCGGCATCACCCGAGTACGGGCAAGCTGTTGCACCGACTCGGAGGTGAAAGATTGGGCAGGGAGGACCAATGGGTATTTCGACGAGGGAGCGTCGTTCAAGGAAGGAAAGGGAGATTCGGCTGCAGGTACCCGCGCCAGCTGCTGCGCGAGGAATGGATGGATGTCGGCTGGCAGAACCATGTGAATGGTTTTATAGGGATGCTCGTGACCGCAACAGAGGTTGAACGAAATGGCTGAGAGAAAAGTGAACCACATACTGAAGACGATCCTTGATTCTTAGCATCTCTAGAAACATGTCGTTATCTTGTTCCGCAGCTTTCATGATGCTGAGGCGGGAGAGTAGTACGCAGGCATTTACGGTCTTGACGCGACTGAAATGGCTAGGTTGTGAGGATGATGTGAAACATTCAAGGGATCTCATACTCAGCAAACGTCACTACTTCCTCGCCGACAGTGCACGCGATCTCCCTCAAACATTGGTCCCACTGCTCGCGAGGTAGAAGGGTGCCAATCGGTGGTGCGCGGCGTTCGTAGTCCAAGACTCCAAATAGGCTTCAGTCATCTGGTTAGGGTCACTCCGCAGAACTGCACAGTGCTCATCGCATAGTCGTTCCCATTCGAAGATCGTCTGCGCGGTTTCAATGTAGAAAGACGCATCGCACAAAAGGGAATGCGCCAAACAGGGGTAGTCCAAACAGGGCTAACACCAACCAAACACCAACACAACTCTTGCATCACGATTCTTGTGGCGGGCCGCGCGGCTTCCCCCAACTGTTATCTTTTACCTTTGCTCCAGCTTCACCATTCAAGTTTACGAGCCACTTCGCGGCCGGGCATTCACATTTAAAGCAACATTGCTGGTCCCAAAGATTTGTGGGGAGTTCAAAAAATTTGGTCCCAAATCGAACGGCCCAACGCACATCCCGCATACAGTTCATACAGTTTGAATAAGAGCTCTAGCACAAAATGTTCGGGGGCGCCCAAATTGCGAATAATACTTGTTCTATCTGGGTCAGAATGCACTGCAGATCCTGTCAACTCGCGAAACTTGAAGGTCTCTCTGGAGAGGTGGTGGCTCCGTACTCACCGCTGATCTTGTTAGATCCACGGCGCTATTGTTGCAGCGGTCCCCGCCCGAGTTTTCGTGATATGCGCTTCCTCGCGCTTCAGAATATATCCCGAATCTCGGACTCGTGACCTCATTGGACAGAATATAAAACGTCACTGAGTTTTTCGCATCGTTCCCTCGAGTTTTCTCTCCTGGTAAAGTCCACTATGAAGCACATTCTTCCAGCCCTGTGGATCGGACTCGCTGTGGCGCAACGATTGCAACCCACGCATGGATCCAGCAAGCACCATATCCTCGTCGGAAACTTTGGCACAGTGTACAACGTCACCGCCATGCTCGACGGGACGCAGGACGTCGGCAAGGGCTTTCTATACACGCTCGTAGTGGACGTGGAAGCGAAGTCGCTGACGCTCAAACATACGACGCCCGCCACGGCCGCCCATCCGTGGCTCTCCGTCAACGTAAGTCGTCGTCCCGTTGATCCGTTATTCTGCTCCGTCTCAATTCCCAACTAACTTTCTTTAGCGAAAGGCAAACGTCGTATACGGCTCGGGCTGGTCTCCACCAACGAACGGTCGCCGCACCTTCAGCTCGTATAGAATCGAACCCGATTTCTCTGTGTCTTTAATCAACACTGTGACTTCATGTGGCACGAAGCCCATCGCCAATGATTTTATCGCCGAGGCCGGGGAGTATGGCGTGTTCTACGGTCTGGACTTTGTCACGCCGTGCGGAGAAGTCTGGACTGTCGACAAGCAAGGCGCCATCGCGGCAAAGATCCAAGCGCTGGAGTTCGCAAACGGCTCAACCCTCCACGGGTTCGCGACTACGCCCGACCTCAAGTACATGTACCTCACTGTATGTTTCTTCCTTCCCTCCTCTGACGCAACCAATCTCACAATATTAACTCACAGAACCTAGGATTGAACACGATCCACTCCTACGCTCTGCACCTCGCTAACGGCACCGTGACCGCGCTCGGCAATTTTTCTCCCAGCGAATTGGGTGCAGGGCCTCGACACGCGGCCATCTCTTCCGATGGCGGGTACTTATACCTCATCGACGAAGAGGGTCTACGCGTCGACCAGTTCACGATCAATCCCGCTGCCGGCGCGCTCCGCTATACGAACGTATCGCTTGCCGTGACACCTTTTGGTGTGTTCTCCTCTTCACGAGAAGAGCATTTTAATTATTAGTGTACATGTGAGTGTAGGTCTGACCCCAGCGAACGCCTCGCTCTACTGGGGCGACGAGATCGTCATCTCCTCCGACGGGCGTACGCTATACGCAAGCACGCGCTCAAGGGACGCCAACTTCCCCGGATACATATCTGCATGGACCCTATACCCTGATGGCTCCCTCGCCGACACGCTTTTCACGCTCCCGACGCCCGAGGCGGGCGGAACGAGCAATATTTTGAGCGTTTCGCCGTGGGCGGATAAAAGCAAAGACATGATTGTCTTGACGGACCAAGACACGGACTTTGTCGCGCTGTATGAGTTGCAGGGGAGGAGTCTGGTGTTGTTGGATCGGGTCAAGTGAGTTCCAATTCACGGAGCTTAATTTCTCTTGTGCGTGATGCCTAACGTCGTGATAGCATAACCGGTACCAACTGCTGCTCTGGGTCGGTGTGGTTGGATTAGCTGAGGCTTGGGGTAGTTGAGGAGCTGCATGAAATTTTGAGGGATATGCGAAGTTTTATTCGTTTCGTCTCAATCTTCGCTCAGCCAATCAAAAATTCAACCAAGTATTAGACTTGGTGCCCGGTGTTATGGGTCGCTTGTCAGAGCTCAGGATAATTAGAGTTTATTCGACTGACTCTTCAGCTGGCTCTTCAGGTTCTCCACCTGCTCTACTCCGCCTAGTATAGAGCAGGGCGCGCTTCTTTAAGGCGGGCCGCTCGTGTTCAATTTTAGAGGAAGTCCGGCTGCAAGCAAAAATTGGGTATGTAAGCCCTCCCTTCGGCTCGGACCAAGTCAAGAAAGAACGAAACTAGAGACATGGAAAGGTTGGCAAGGATCAAATCGGATCACGCGTCCCGACTCGGAACAAGTCAAATCAGTGGCAGTGCAAAGTTCTCATTCCCAACTTTCAAGTTTTCGTCTTGTTTTTCAGCGCTTGAGGCGCGAAATAAGAAACTTCGCTGGACTGTACGTGCTATTTGAATGACTGAATGCTGTAGACGCTCACTTGGATCACAGCGCTGGTGAAAGCAATTGTTAAGCCTCCAAAAAACTCCAAAAAACCTCTGCGCTCCTCCAACATACTGAGTGATGATCAGTGCTCTTCAGGCCGATCGCACTCGCCTCGCAGATATAGAGGTCAAAATACAGGATCTTGAACGCTCCCTTGCCGCATTCCGAGCTGAGAAAACTCTGCTGCAAGAGCGGCTCGACTCCTACAAATACCCGATCTTGACCCTGCCGAACGAAATCACATCCGAGATTTTCATACATTTCCTGCCAATCTATCCCCTTCGCTCACCAATTGCCGGAATTCTCTCGCCAACTAATCTCACACAAATTTGTCGCCAATGGCGAGAGGTGGCGCTGGCCACCCCTGCGCTCTGGAGGGCTATGGACGTGATATTATACGACCATCTCCATCCATTCAAACAAGAATTTGCTATATTCGATATCTGGCTGAGCAGATCCTGTTCTTGCCCTCTTTCCATCTATTTGGGTCAAAACGACCACTTTCGCAGCTTCCCTCCATTTGGTCGACAGCCATTGCTCACCAAGCATGCTGGGAGCATTTGAGGCTTGAAGTAATTTCTTAGCCCCCCACTTCAGGCCCGATGCCTCTTCTCCGCCATCTAGATTTGATACTCTCCTTTACGCTGCACGAGGCGCCCCTGCTACGCTCAGTTGTCCTTAATTGGGTTGCTGCTTCCGGCGTCAATCTACCGTGGGGACAATTGACATGCCTAACCTTACGTTATGCATTCCCAAGCGACTGTGTGCGGATTTTGCAGCAGACAACCAACCTGGTTTACTGTAACATTGGGGTCCGGTCCACAATCGAGGTTAATCAACCAAAACCTGATACTGATACCTCCTTGCCGTCCTTGGAATCATTGAAAATGGAATCATTGTCGCCCGTAAACTATGGCGATCGGATATCTGCTTATATCGACAGCTTCATGTTTCCTGCGCTCCGCTGTCTCGAAATACCAGAGCGACTCCTTGGTTCGGACCCCATTCGTTGGCTGACCTCATTTATATCGAAGTCCGGCTGCAAGTTACAAGAAATGCACGTCACTGACATACGATTCGTACCCGAGGACTCGTATTGCAAGGCATTTCCCTCGATTCCGAAACTCTCTTTTGACGGTGGCCGAGCTGGGAGAACGGGTCGAGAAGCTCATAAAATACCGTGTTGGTTACCCGGATAGTGTTGAGGAGGAAGATTCCCTGTTCGTACATACCGTAACTCCTTTGCCAGAAAAATTCGGTCGAACTCCGTGCCTGGCCTGTCGGCCTATAAATCAAATCATTCCAGACTGACTGTCTAAAATCAAGTTTCCCACCAATGCAAGTACAATGAAGCTGGTCGACGGACTTGGCATTTGGTCGCTCTTGTGCAATTTTTCCGACGAGTTGAAAGTTTTCCAGACCCGAAACCCGAAGCCAACATCTTCGTTTATACTGACCATGATGACGCTTGGCGCCGATGAAATATATTACACTCGTTGAAACGAAAGCGAACACCAGTACACAAAACCCAAAGAGACGGGACGCCAACAGCGCCAGCGAAGATGACGTTCAATAAGCTCGTACCGACCGAGGACGGTGTTGGTGCATAGAATTTTTGCCGGTGCAGAAAATTCCGAACCGTTTCGTCAACGGCGGGGACTTGTAGGCGTAAGTGGCGGAAGACGATTCAGGAGCAGGGATCTCGTTTTCCTGCTGGCTACTATGTCTTGCACGTTTTTGGGGTCGCGTAACATCAGGGACCAAAAATGGCAACCGTTGTCTGGGCCGCTTTCGGCGGCGGAAGGACTGAGTCGCACTGGGCGGAAAGGCATCTGGCGCTGGCGTAGCCGAGATAAGCGTATAAATGGGCAGGTGAGCTGCTGTCTTACGAGGCATCGTGATACAGGCGCCTGATGACTTGGGCAGCTGTGGCGTGCAGGTGGTGATACCCATGGCCAACGAGCGCCTTGACGTCTCGGGGAGTGAAATTGGCGAAACTGTCGAAGGCTCGCGACCTATAAAATTACTGGATAAGCGGATGAGCAGGGATTTTGTTCTAGCTGTAAGTAGAAAATTAGATTGGTCAGATCGGAGGAATGAACAACGTAATTCTGAAGATGGATATTCTTACCTTGAAGGGTGTCATCGACATCGCCACGACGTGCTTGTAGCATTCGTAACAGATCAAAATAGACATCTTTCCACGTTCCCTTTCGACACGAAGTAAACAGATACAATGATATTCCCGAAGCTTCTAGCCTGTCACGGGCGATCTGTTTTTTTTTTGAGTGAGAGCGATCTGTGAGTCGACGAGGACAGGAGATATAAATCCAGTTACCTCGATTAAACGGATGATCTGTCAAGTGGCAACGTGTAAGACTGAAATACGTTTAAAGACGAGATGAAGAAGGGAAAGACTGACTTTGCGACTGTGTCTGCGAAATTCCTGAGGAGGTAATTTGGCAACGCAGGAGAGCAGCTCAGTGGCGGCACCGAGAAACGCTGGATTCAATTGCGACTGAAAGGCGATGCACAATCGGACGGCGTCCCGCTGTAGATCCGTGCGACGGCGGTATTCAGCCGGGCCAGGACAATAAAGAGCAGCCATCATCGACGAGTAGATGGATGTGGGAGCGAAGAACGGGCGGCACAGCTTTTAATGTGTTGTGTTATGCTAAGTGTTAACGGTTTGTTGTGGCACGTCGGCATTTCCCGAGTCCGTTTCCATCCGGATCCCATGCGGACGGAGCGGTGAAATCTGTTGACCACACGATATCGTCCTCGATGATCCCTCTGAGTTGACAGCATACCTCATCTTTCTGCGATCCTTTTTCGTGCCATTTACTTGACGTTTAGTACCCATCAACAGGTCGAAAAAGGGGAACAACGGAAAGGGCGGAAAACCCTAGATTTGGCGGGCATCGACTTGGTGAGAGCCCAGGTAAGATGGGTTTGACTGAAATTCACTGGTTTTGGGAAATTTTCTGGTGCCACTACAGTTTTACAGCCTTCGGCGTCTAAGTGCCGCAAGTGCATCCATGATAGGCGGGGAGGTATTTTGGCGGCACGGTCGTGTGTACTCAAGAATGCCGGGTTCTAGGAACTATCCCGACGCCTAGTATATTTATATATATATAGAGTTGCCGAAAAGATGTTCTCTTGGTCACTATTGTTAGAGAGCAGAGTCCAATGAGACACCCTGACGTCACGTAATGTCAGAGAGTGGGAATAGACCCACATTAAGAATACCCCATACCATCCCCCACTTTGAAGAAAGGGCTGAACGGCTGCCAGACGATAACTCTTTTTTCGACTTCAATGGAGACCCATTGTATCCCTCACCCGGGCCAAGTAGTATCTATAGTATCTATCCTACTTCTTCCCATGTACAGCGTTCCTCTTGGAAGTTGAAAAATCTCTTTATCCTGGCTCATGGCTCTCAACCAAAGCCTTCCAATGACACTCACATAGCGGGCCAGGCAACAATTTGAGAAGATGCGAAGTGAAAGTCTCCACTGCATTATGACCGCGACGGCTGAAAATATGTCCTGCCAATCCTGAGTTTTGGGATTTGAACTCTCGTGGATGCTACCCAGAACTAACCCTGACCTCACGAGGGGAACTTAAAGTTTTTGAGCCGGCGCCTAATGGGAGACGCCGGTAGTTACACACGCATGCTCGATCAATAGGTCCACTGACGGCGAATACATTAGCTGGCCGTTTCCTTCCAAATAAATTATGAAGGTCATTTACCCTTCAATTATGGCATAATATTAAAATCTTGAGTGATTCTGGACGTAAAAGCGTGACTGCCAAATCGGGAAACAATGAACGCGTTGATTATGGTCTCGTGACCGCGACAACGTTGTTGTCGACCAAATCGCCCCTCTACCGGGTCGCTAATGGCTAGCCCACGAAAAGAAGGTTCCCTCGATTTACCATTTTTCATTTGCATTCTTACTTCGTTCCCCAGGCTTGGTGTATGATCCAGACCAGGACGCCGACATAAAGCGTGCGATTCGCCGCAAATACCGCGCACTACAGAAAGCCATAGGCAGGCTATTCTTTGAGGCATCTTACGACGAAAATTTGACAGTTGTCATAGATGATCCCTTGGCTGATTATACACCGGAAGAACTCGAGACCAAAGTCGCCGAAGCAAATGAGCTTTTTGAAGATGGTGGTTTTGCTTCAGCTTCCTATGCGATTTTGTTTAACTTGAATCCAGTTAAAAACACCGGCGAGGCCACCCTCGACTCCTCATTCTCGTTAGGACGGTCAACATCAATATTCAGAAGGCGCGCGGACTCAAGTTCGGCACCGGTGCCTTCAGCATGAGGACTTTGTGACGCGGCTCGTGGGCTTTATGGGTGGATATAAGCCTCCAGAAGAGGTCTCCTCCGAGGCTTCTGATGTGAAGAGGACGACGCGCCGCTTGATTGGGGGAAAGTGGGTCGCCGAGCCATGGCTAAAAGTCGGCGCGTGCCAGCAATGGGATTCATGTGAGTGGTGCACTCTGTTGGGATTGAACAAACCTTACGAGCATCAGGACGGGTCCCCTTTCAATTGAACAGAAGCAGCGCGCTCCCAATAAAAAGCGCGCCAATTCGAGAAGAACAAGAAAGACGAAACGAGACCACAAGAGATCAGGAGGAGGACATTGCGCGATCAGAAAATGAGACGACGAAAATGTTGCCATGTCAGTGTTCCCTCACACCGTTATTGGCACTTTTCACAGCGAGGTTAGGTGGCCACGGTATTGGAACAAGTCGAAAAGATCAATTTATTCAAACTTGTGATCAATCCGGAAAGCTTCGCGCAATCCGTCGAGAATATTTTCTACCTCTCGTTTCTCATACGCGATGCTAAAGTGGCGTTTGAAATCAGCGAGGACGATGAACCCCTCGTCTGTACGTTTTTTCGCTGGCTAACACGACTTTGTCGTACTTATTTTCTTCTGAATCTTCAGTCGCTGCCAAGAGCCCACGGACGAAGACCGAGAGGCGCGGGGGCATACTGCTGAAGCAGCAGCTCATCTTCGAGTTCGATATGGCGACGTGGAAGGTCTGCATGATCTGCTTCTCACATTCTCTCTGCGCTGCTGATTTCTCGCTTAGCGCGCCATCGAGGTTTCGAAATTACCGAGTCATCATCCCCACACGACCGCGTACGAGACCAGGCTCGGAAGCCAGTGGTACGGCTAGAATGCGGCTTTCGCATCTCTTAGATTTTTCCCGGCGCGTATTGGGCGCAGCTGTATTAAGCTTGTGGTGTACAGTAGATACCTGTGATGTACCACCATTCTGTTTTGTACAAGCCAGCTTTAATTTCACGAACTTTGCTTCCACCGCGTCTTCAAAGATACTATCAAGATTCAGGGCTCTGAAATTTGTGAAGAATTTTATCAGTTTTAATATTAACTCTCGCTGAACAAGTCTACTGTAGATGGCATACAATGTATTGGTCAACTATGTATATAATGAACGCCAGAAACTGAGCTTTCAATCCCAACATAGACCTCCATGCCCTTTGCTGCCAGCTCATCCAACTGAGGCTGGAAAGTCTCAACGATGTAGTTTAGTCCTGGTGAGTATAAAAAACGGTGCACTTCTGGATCCTCGCCAGCTCTGCGGTCACTATCGGCGCGACCCATCGCATGGACAGGGTAGTTATGAGGGCATCCAACATTCTAGAAAACACGCGAAACATATGCTGGCGGGCGACGATATGGGTGGATGCATAAAAGTCGCGAACGCGGGGGAGGAATATGGCCTCGTCGCTCAGGCGAAGCCAAATCGCTGTGAGAACTTCGGACGACACGGCGCACAGCGCGAGTCTCTCAAGCGTGGGCTGGGTTTCCAGGAGCTGAATGACCTCTTCGACGTTTTCATCCACCTCCTTGAGCTGTATAGATAGCTCGCTGAGATGGCACTCGGGCTTGGATAAGAAACGGTGGAGCGGCGGGAGATAGTAGTCCATCCTGATAGCCACGCCCTTGAGGTCCAATTTCTGCAGCGCCGGGACCGTAATGTGGTGCAGAATATCCAGCACGCCCCACCAGTACGAGGAAATCCGCAACGACGCGAGAAACGTGAGCGGCGGCACGTCGAGGAGGTCTTCCGAGTCCGTGAAGAAGTGGATATTTAACACGCAGTCGACGAGGTTTGGCGTGCACCGTAGAATGTCCATGCACTCCACAGCGCTCTGCGCATCGGATTCGAACGAGGTTAATTGTGCCCAGGGAAGCACCATGTTATCGGGAAGAATGCTCTCCTGCAGATGAAGATGCCGCAGCGCCGGCGCGCTGCGAAACACAGTGAGAGGGTCCTCCACCGGGTCTGGGTAGTCCGAAGCACCGATAGCAAGCCGCTCGAGCATCGGGAGATGCAGGTCGGGTCCGAACAGGGCAAACTGGTCGAATCGAAGCCCGACCCCCACGTCGCGCCACAGGTGCGAATACCGCTTTAGCACAGCGATACATTGTCCGCCCGTCTCATTTTAAAGCAGTCGATAACCAGGGTCAGCGGCCAGCTCTGCGCACGGGATAGCCACGGCTCAATGAAATCGACGGGGCATCGCTCAGGGTAACCTTCAGGAAGCTCCACAGCTCGGGTGTGGCCAGTGAAATGGTACGCCAGGTGCTACAGATGCGCCCGAGGAGGAGGGGCGCAGTGTCTGTTCTGGGAACGGCGGGCTCGTTTGGCAGGCAACGTGCGAAAATCTCGGCCGTAATTTCTGTAGGGAGTGTGAGGATAGGGTATGGGGTATCCTGCCGAGGAGGGGTGACTGGACTATTGTTGTTTGGAAGAGGAGATTCTCTCCGGGTTATTGGAGCACGCGCATGCACCTCGGGTACTCCACCGCCGGGCATTGAGACTCAGTGACTGCGACTGGGATTAAGTAGATGAATAAGAAGGGAGAAAGATGGGCACAAGAATAGTCGTACGCAAACATGTGACGGTACAGCCCTTATCAGCGCTCCCGGGACGCCTCCAACATTCTATTCAGCGTGTATTGAACTCGACGCAGCTGAAGGAGCAACCAGCCATGAATAGGCCTTAGAAATTTATCGTAGCAACTTGGTCGCAACCCTACTACGTCAGAACTTGAAGCCTTCAGCATTCAAAACTTGAGCTCGATACAAAGTTTGAGCGGTGGCGCCTAGATTGTTAACAAAGGAAGAAAATGAACAGATCTTCATCAAGATCAATATACTCCTGCTATGGATCTGGCAACCCGCTCCGGGGCCGGACGGCGGCGAGACGCGGAGAGAGCATATGCCAAGAATAGGCCCAAGGTCACCGACTTTCAGAGGACTCCGGAAAACAAATAGGATAATTGAATGCGTAAGCCTTCGAATCTATACCGATGGGAAAGACGACTTTAAAAGCAGGTGGATGTGTGAAAGTTCAAGTTCAAGCTTTGGATTTGTGCAGGTTTGGCAACGGCCTTACTCGACCTGACCCGATCTACCGTCGGGACACTTCAGCAGATGTTCGGTGCAGGTACCAGCACTCACTGAACTTCTGTATCTCATGGCCTCGCAAGACGAGCTCACTGCAACGGTCTTTGGCGCGGTCCAATCCCTGTCTAATACACGGAAGGCTAACTTACTTCTGGACACCGCGCTTGCCCTTATCGGCTCCGGACAGTGCGTGGACATCGTCTGGGAATCCACCCGAAATCTCATTGTACCTTAGATATGGACCCGACGTGGAGAACTACCTGGAAGTCTACTTGAGAACACCCGACTTGGCTCGCAATGATGTAGTAAAAGCATTATTAGCACGAGGAAACGCACGGAAAACAGGCGGGGAAAGCTTGATTGCTAAAGCAGAACAAGGTGCATTCTAATCTCTACAAATGCTGGAAACAGAGCTGAAAGCACATAGATTTCCGTGCGGTGCTGAAACTGGATCCTTCGAATGTCGAGATTCAGCACCACCTTCGTCGGGAGAAAGTGGTAGGCATTATCTTCATTCATTCCCTTTGACCTGCTAGACAATCTCCAGAAAATACGCTTCGCCCACGAGCCCGCGTCACAACGGGCACCGGTCGAAGTATGGGAACGGATAGCCTCCTTCATCCCCCGATATCATCTCAGGACATGGCTCTTCGTGTCGGCCTTCCATCGAGACATTGCAGTACGGTTAATCTTTCACACACTGGATCTTTACTTCGGGATGATCAAGAAGCCCTCAATCGTGGACTGGATGTCTTTGATCGAGTCAAGGCAGATCCTATATTTGCCAGCCGCGTCAAATCTCTCCGACTGCATTGGGCGTATGAGGAGGGGGACATGCTCGACCTCATGATTCGTAAGCGTAGAATCGTTGACTGACATCTCAGCCTAACGCCCGTTGTCAGGTATCTTCCGTTCCACCCTCCCCGAGTTCAAAGCCCTGCAGGACTTTGAATGGATCGGATATCCTGAGATGCGCGCAGAGATGGTCCAGACGGTCTTATCCACGCACTCGCATCTCCACGGACTAGGCTTAATGTACGTTGCCCTTCATTCGATCACCGGCCATCCAGTAATCCTTGTTCTTTACAGCGGCTGGCACTTTGACGCCGTCGGCGTATCCGCGTTCCGCAACCTGCGCAAATTCACGCTGCGCGCTGAAGATGACGACGGTTTCGCCGACATGGGCGAGGTCCGCACAGTGCTCGACCAAAACGCAAGCACCCTTCGGCACCTCGTGCTCGGTGCCTACCTAGCGCGGCACCACTCCTGGGACAGCGCCTTCCAGAGCATCACGATCAAAAACCTCACGCACCTTGACCTCGTCGACACGCGCATCTCGCACGTCGTCCTCGCGCGCATTGCGCACGCACACAGCCTGCAGAGTCTCACCTTGCACGGCACGTTCGAAGACCCCGCATCCGCTGGCGTCGTTTTTGGCGCCGACCACGTCCTGGATGGCGAGCACACGTTCCTCCCGCAGCTCGAGGCGTTCCGCTTCGTACTAGTGGGCCACGACGACCAGGTGACGCTGTACCGCGCCGTGACGCAGTTCCTACGGCACCGCACGCGCCTGCGGCGCCTCGACCTGGGAAACTGCCCGTGGGAGATGGTGCTCGAGCTCCTGCCGGACCTCGCCGCGCTGCGTGTTTTCGGCGTGCGCATCGCAAACCTCACCGCGCAGGCGGCCGCGGCGCTTGTCGATACGATCCCGAACGAGATCGCCGCGCTCCACCTCACGACGGTTGTTTCAGACCGCCCACTAGTATGTCTTCTCTTGAGTTTCTTTTGTCTTTCGGGCCCTCATTTTACCTTCGCAGAACGAATATGCGAAGCACTTCACCTCTTTCCCCTCTCTCGCCTTTCTCCACCTCCAAAACACTTCCCTGCACCGCCCCAAACCAAATCTAATGACTGAAAAAGACCTCCAGCTCCAAACGGACCTCTGGGCGTCCTCCGTGCGGAGCGTTGCGACCGCGCTACCAGCGCTCGACTTTTTAGGGTGGCATGGCGAACACTACGTCGTGGTGCGTACCGCGGACGGGTGCGTCGAGCTGAAGGAGTTGCCGTGCCGCCGGCATCTCGACTGCGGGAAGGGCGTGGATCTGGGTGGCGACGACGCGGCGTGGCTGGAGAGGAAGGACGTACCGATGGACTATGAGATGCCGGTCGAGTCCTGATGATATTGGCTGTCATAAGCGGTACGGTAGGAGAAAGGACACGATTCATGTTATACTTACATCAGGTGTATATAGTCAGTAGGTCATGTAGCTTTGTATTCTTCACATTTGTAACTCTTTTCCATCTGCATTGCTCAAACAACGAGGAGCATTCTTTCCTTCCAAAAACAAGACGGAGCATAGATAGTAAGACAACATTATAAAGTAGTAGGCAATGCTATGACACAGAGTCTTCCATTAAATAAGTAACTGCAGCCATGATAAAAAAATCGTTCCTTCACCATGTTATACCTGGCTAATAGGCTCATACCCACCCCGACTGCTCCCCGCTCTCCCCATCCCAAGCCCCATGAAGAGGCCGCCCCGCCCACCCTTGCGTGGCCCACTCCCCCCGTCCTCCATGTCCTCCTCCCGCTCCCGTCTCCGTCTTGCCTCCTCGAACCCCTCCATCGGCACATCGTAAAGCCTCTCATACTCCACTCCCAGCTCCCTCCCCTTCGTCCAAAAGTCCCGGCAATTTCTATAAATGCCCAAATCGAACGGATTGGCCGCCTTGCCCGCGCGCGCGAGCCCGTCGACGGCCTTGCCACGCGTGAAGCGGTCGAAGCCGACCAGGTTCATCAGGAAGCCGCTGCTTGTATGCGTATGGCTTGCCGTGCCGCCCGTCGCGGTGGGATCCGGGTCGGCGGTGTCGGTGTCGGGCGAGCCGTGCGCGTGCGCATGTGAGTGCTGGTGCCGGTGGCCCATTTGTCCGTTGAGGCTCGCGCCAGCTCGGCCACCCTATATAACAGACGCTCGTCAGCAAATCCATCTACATCCCTCATCCACAGTGGAATCAAAGGCGGGGACGCACCATAAACCCATACCGCCCCAAATTCGACACCTCTAGCGTCGTCATCTGCCGCGCAATCTGCCAGAACTGGCTCGCAAGCAGGATGGACGTCCACGAGAGCTGCAGCGTCGCCCAGCAGGCGACGGAAACGAGGAACGCATCGTACGCGGTCATGACGCAGAGGGAGGCGGGGAGGGGACATGAGCTATTAAATAACGTTCTTAATACTTATTCGATTAGAGTGTAAAGGGCGCTTACGAGGAAGGTGTAGGCGCGGGAGGCGAGGAGCCAGGTGAAGAGGCGGAGTCGGGAACGGTGAGGGCGATGGAGGAGAAGACTGCGTAGGGGAGATGTTAGCTTCTTTTGTTTACACCATGGCACGGGAAAAGAGAAGAGGGATTCGGGGTGGGTACGACGGTGTCAGGCCGGAGAGGTAAACGTGAGGAGAAGCGAGGAAGAGAGACGAGGATGAGGAAGGGAGAAGGGAAAGACGCACAGGCATAGGTCAAATAATCAAATAGTATTACACCGAGCACGAGCGTCGACACGAAGATGACGAATTGCCGGTGATTGTTGGCGCCCACTGTACGTCGTCGTTAACTACTTGTCCAAAATTATACAGTGGAGAGACGAGAATACTCACCGCAATTCCACACCCACGGGCAATGGCTACAAATCGACATGTCAGTCGATCTGTCTGTATTCCTTCTATAGAAGGCAGGAAGAAAGAAGGCACGCACTGATCGCTCCTCGCCACACACTTATCGCACACGCGGCAGTGCTTTGACCGTAAGGGTTTGCGGGCCTGTGTAAGGCCATCGTGTCAGTCAGCTTTGGAGCGACAGGGCGAGAAAGGATGGGAGAGGAATGGGAGCGGAAGTGGGAGGTAGAGGACGGAAGATTGGCATCAGACGCGAGTGGACGTGCGAAAGATGTGGCGTTTCGAAGAGGAAAGCAAGAGAGTAGAGACGAGAGGAGAGTCGTATTGAATCTCGACATCGAGGCGTCGATGTCCGTCGAGAGAATGAGGGAGAAAAGGGAAGGCACGTACCATACACTGAATACAAAACGTCTGTCCGTTCAGCCGTCCTTCCGACGCCAAATCCTCGATGATCTACACGGCATGCAAAAAAAAAGCATCGTCAGCACTTGTCTCGACAAAAAGCAAACGCAGTTTTTGAGAGAAGAAAAATAGGGCCGAGCCTGCCTCCCGACGAATTGAGGAGAGAAGCGGCCGGCGACAGCTACCGGGCGAAGGAGGTACCAAAAGCAACAGCAAGACACCGGCGTTGCATGGGTGCGCGAAAAAACCGTATTCTTTGCCCACTCGCAAACGCGGGCGGCGTAATCAACGCATCCCAAAAACCCCTTTCCCCCCTCCTTCTCTCCCCTCCCGTCCGATTTCGCAATCTCTCGCAAAAAACGGAGGCGCCACCCAAAAACATAGGAAAGAAGGACGCAAAACATATAAAAAAAAAGAGTACGCACAGATTTGAGCTCCGCATCGCTCCCGGGCCGCGGGCACGTCCCCGCGTCGAGCGTCACCGCGCGGAAGAAGTTGTACGCGCACAGGCCCACGCAGAGCGCGAAGAGGAGGTGCGTGAAGGCGTGGGATTGGGTTTCTGCGGGTGGGAGGGTTAGCGAGGGAATGAAGACGCGGTGAAGAGAAAGGAAATGGGATGCAAAAGAAAATAGGGAGAGGGAGGAAGGAGGAGGAACGGAGCAAGGAGAAAGGAAGGGGAGGGGGTGGATGGGAGAAGAGGTAAAGAGAAAGAGGGAACAGGGAGGGAAAATATGGGGAAAGAAGGGATGAGCAGTAGTCGGCGAAGAGGGGCGACGGAGCAAGGATAAAGGAAGGACGCAACAACGCCCGGACGGTGGACCAAAATGGGCAGAGGCTCATTGTCCTTGCACAAGCACGGCCGCCCCTCAATCGTTCGAGTTTGTCCCGATCGATTGTACCTCAGAACGCCGCGACTTCAGCGGGCTCGACAAGGATGAGGTGTCCCCGCCGAGGTGGGATAGGGTGAAAGGACACGGACGCGACCAGCACCAAACTCGAAGAGACGGGTATGCGTAGCGCCGCCACGCTTACGCGCAGTCCTCGCCTCCCTTCCTCTTTCCTCACCCCTCACCCGCCCATCGCCCTCCTCACTCCTCAAAGCAAAACAACCACAAAACGAATGGAAAATCGAGACGGAAATATCAGGTAGGAGAAACACGCACGATGCACAAGCCGCGTCACCCAGCAATAGCACACCCAGACCATGCTCCCCGCGATGATGCCCGCGAAGTAGGGCGTCTGGTTGACGGAGTCGGTGTAGGAGGACTTGTTGAGGAGGACGCGGGTTACGATCTGGGGGCGCGTTAGTTGATTTATTCAAGCCGTGGACGAGTGGGGTTTTGATTTGAATAAGGTAGAAGGGAGGGAGGATGCGGAGTGGAGGGAAAAGGGGGGGAGAAGGACGAAAGAGGAAGAAGGGGGAATGAGGGAAGAAGGGAAACAAAAGGAAGAGGGAAGGAAGAGATGAAGTGCAAGGGAGAAAGAAGAGGGGGGAGGGAGGCTAGGGAGGAAGGAGGAGGGGAAGGAAGCAGGGAGCGGACAGAGCGGAAACAATAATATATGGTATGTAGTGAGAGAAAGTGAAAGACGCACATGATGCATCCCAAAAAACTCCGCCACCGCCAGCACGATGCCCGTGTACCACGGAAGCATCGCAAGGGTCGTGAAGACGACGCCAAACACGAGCGTGGGGAGAAGGAAGATCGCGATACGGGTGTTACGCTCGGAGAGCGGGCGTCGCACCTTGACGCCGTCGTCGGTGTATCCGCCCTCGGCGAGGGCGCGGCGCCAGGCACCCAAACTGCAGCGTAGAGTAAGTCAAATAAGAACAGAACAGAGTGAATGGACATACGACTTGAGCTCCACCGCCATATCCCTCGCCGTCCTCCCCTCATTATCCTTTGCGTTTAATTGCGCGCCCTTCTCAATCAACCGGCGGATGGCGACCCGATTCCCGCGCACGACCGCCCAATGGAGCGGCGTAAGCCCCGCGTCGTCGGCGGCCGTCGCGCTCGCGCCGTGCCGCAGCAATAAATCCACGGAGAGGGCATCGCCTTGGTAAGCAGCCCACATGAGCGCCGTGTGCCCCTGCGCGTCGCGCGAGTCGACGTTCACGGGCTGGTGCAGCAGGTAGAGTAACGGCATTATGCTCGAGGAATGGGTGACGAGGTGCAATGAATTGTACCCCTGCGAGTCGGCGATCGTCGGGTCCGCGCCGTGTGCAACCAGCAATTGAATGACGTAGAGATACCCGCCTCGCGCCGCCCACTGCATTGGCGTGGCCACCAAGTCGCCGCCGAGGGCATCAACCTCTGCGCCGGCCTCGAGGAGGATGCGGCACGCAGCGACCTGTGCATTGATGGCGGCCCAGTGGAGCGGGGTGATGTTTTGGGGGTCACGGTCTGTGGCAAGGGCCTTTCCCGATTGAAGGAGTGCTCGGATAGTGGAGACGTCCCCGCGTTGGGCCGCGACGAAGATGCTTGTCTGCAAAATACTTAGTTATTGGTGGCAATTTGAATCCAAAGAATAACACACATCCTCTGGCCCCGTCTGGTCGAGTGCCTGGGAAAAAGAAAGGTTTGTGGCAGTCGCAGAGTCCTGCGAGACGGCCGCCGTCGACGTGGGCGGTGGTGGATTCATAGTTGTCTTGAGGAGAGACACACAGCCCCGAGATTATAATCTAGCGCAGTAGTCCTTTTCCGTTTACTCTTGCTGAGCAGTCCAGTGGCGAGCTATCCTTTGTATACACCCTTGAATCGGCCGAGCAAAGACAGGAAGAAAGAGAAAGTAGAGTTGTACTACGTCGGGGGCGGTGCTCGGTGTTTGCCTTTGATTTCGCCGCGCGTTGCCATCTTGGACGTGTCGTGTACAACTATCCCGCTCACTGTCTCTCTGTCACACTGACTCAGTGTTTGGCGCTCGTTCATTTTTTCGAGGGGTGTACGCCCACTTTAATGTTCGTCCAAAAGAATCCCCAGAAAGAAAAACAAAGAAAAACCTAGACTTCTCTACCTAGCTGCATGCACTCACGGCTCTTGCACAGCTCCGAAACTTTTATTCCAATCTTATGTCTATCATGGTGGGACTGTCAACAACGCCTAACGTTTGCAGTGCACCTACATCAACACCTCGCTGTTCAGCCAAGTTCGGTCGGTTCAAGTTGGACAATTTTGCCAAATCAACTACATCAGATACAATCCACTTGTGCGGAGCAATATTGTCTAGGATTACGCGCATTCGACCATTATCTTCCTCAGACTGGCCTATAGCTAGTTGCTAAAGTTCCTCAACTACAAATGCATCCACCTCTGCAAGAACTGCGACGCCGTCCGACTCCGGCCACTTACTAATTTCGGCGAGCGCGGAGATTCCCCGGGCGTACTTTTTAAATCAGCAAGGAATATTCATGCAGCACACGGTGTCTCGTCCAAATGCTCGCCGTGAAAGGAGCACGAGCTCGCACGTGGCGGACGAGCCTTTCGATTAGCAGGCAAACCGATGTAGTCATGCATCCACCATCGCCTGTGCGCCGTCTATCCATTGCGCAATCTGAAACAACGCGTACGTCGCCGCCAAACAACTCAATATCTCGGCCACTGATTTTAATTTCAAGATGGTTGAAAATCTGAATTCGATACCACGACCGAAGATCTGTGCCACAAGTCGTTCACAGCATCTCATCTCCAAGGTGAGTGGTATGTCAAACTCTTGACTCTCCTCCTGGACGCTTAATTTGGCTTCATACATGGCACCAAAACGATATTGTAGGGGATATGTACATGCAAGGAAAGCAAGGTTACAAGTAAACGAAAAGAAAAACTGCAAGGAAAACAGGGGATGGCCTCGATAACGACGAAAGCAACGACAAATCTTGAATTTGGAGCTAGGCAGCGACAGACCTACACGCTGCTCAACGACGTCAGTTCACTCAATTCATGTTGAATTAAATGCTCACATACTTGTATGACTCTGGGCAGACATGGGCGTTGGATTCGGAGCGACTGTACGCGCGACCTAGAAAGTCTGATTCCGTTAGAAATAAATGCCCATAATAATTCAGGCGACATACGGAGTAGCGAACCAACAACCGCGCCGAGAACCTCTTGCGATTCTTTGATTCCCTCGGTCAACTTACGCTGACGTTCCGCCTCGATGATGAGCTGCGGGAAATTTCTAATCAAGAAGCATGGAATGGTGAAAGCAAACACGCTCACCAACATCGCGGTCTGGATTTCCTTGATCTCCTTTGCACACTGGTCGACGCTGCGCAATATTGCTCTGATGCTCCTGAAGTAAGTCTTCCACGTCGCGCTGCGTATCTCCAACAAATGGGACTGGATCTTGGACGCAGATAATTTAACCCTGCATGCAATCATTAGGCTTGCGGTCACAATATTGAAGGCTGAACATACTGGAGTAAACGAATCCCCCGTCGATCACCTCCACATGGTTCCGCGCATAGTTCGACGCCGCCTTCGTGCGTTCCAAAATTTCTTCGAGGGCCTTGATCGCGTTTTCGAGCCTGTTGAACTTCTGCGCGGGACCCCACGAGCGAGACGCGTACAATATAAAGGAGGCGGACGCGAGTGCGAGGCAGACGTAGCGCAAGGTGATGCCGGGGACGAGGGCCATAGTCCCGAGTATAATGGAGGTGGATATAGTGACAGTGTCGCACATAGTAAGTAGTAAGGCAGGTGAGGGAAGTAGAGAGGTCAGGCTGCCGTGGGTTTTAGGAAGTTGAGGCTTGATAGAAAGACAAGATAGAAAGACAAGATCCCTCTGCTTTTAACGATATGCATTTGCCAGAAGCTATTTAACCTGAACCACCAGATCCAATCGATCAGTCCATCAGAAAAACTTTTTGTCTTTCACGTGGCTGATATCTCCCTTGGGCTGCTCAAACGAACACTTCCTTAACAGGACCACCGCAGTTATACTTCCGGCAAGCGGCGGGTCACAAATAGAATAGATTTTCTTTCTAAACGGTTAATGCCATACTCTTAGAGTCTCAACATGTTGGGGATACAAATCTTCAGTATCCTCGTCGTTCATATTGTGGACCTGATGAGTATAATATATCCCCCCCTCCCGGGCCCCCCAGTACAATTTCGTGGGCCATGGGTGACTTCTAATTTGTATGGAGCTGGTCGGCGCACAAGCGTCGACCGAGCGACCATTGAGCCGCGCCTGTGAGTCTGGAAATTTTTACCAGCAAATTGCAGTGGCTGGGGACTTTAAGTTAGTTTCTGAACAATTTCACTGAGGTCACATTTTTTTTTGGTGGCGACATTTTTGGTACGTTAAGCACCAAAAGAACTAAAGTTCTATTTGTGAACGAGTAGCCCCCAGCTCCCACGAGCACCTATAATCTGGGAACGAGATTACTCTTTCGGGCCGCGGTTGATTCCCCGCTGTCCTTTTTCGGGACAGCCGGAGACAGCAACTACATTCCATCAATGCCCAGGCAAAATCCAGTACTACAGCTCTAGTCTCAATTTTAGACCGCAGTATTCTGCTCTTCTCAGGCTTTCCCACAACTTGCGACGACGTTGACGTCGTTCCGACTACTCTTGCTCTGGGCTCATCAGCCGCTCGGAGCGGCCACGCCCGCCCGGCGCAATAACTCCTAGGCCATCTCGACAAGTTCGACGTCTCATCAAGTGGGTTATCACAAAGCAAGGTACGAGCTCAAATATTGTTGTAGCGTCTGTATATAAGGGACTAGTGCAAAGTGGGGGTCCGTTAAGTTTCCCACTTATTATCGGTTTTCCCCATATCGCTGGCTGTTCCTTGGCCACCCCATCAGCACTGTGACAAGGCTGCCCCAAAGATAGTTTTCTTTAGGCGCCCGCACCATAAATTAAGCTTTTACTAAAATCGCCATTCCTGGTCCAACACGATTCAACTCACGTTCAACGTTCAACTCCGAAACCAGGCAAACATGGTTGATACTTTGTCCTAGGGGTTTGGACCTCGCCGAGCATATTAGGCCTTAATCAATTCACCTGGCCTTTGGAGGGATTGGAAGCTCCCCGCGCGAGCCTGGCGTCTGATATTTGACACGAGATTCAGACAGAGATTCATTCCCGTCAATCGACGAGCTTTGTGGCCCGCCGCTCCCCAAAAGCAGAGCTACACAGTCTCGAAGTGAATTGGAATAATCATGATGATACTTAATCAGGAATTTAGGGTTTGAATCGCTTCGTGCTTGGCGAGCACATCTTGCGTTAACCTGCCCTGATCGGAACGAGTTCGACGAACCACGACAAAGATCTCCTTTGGTTCCGAAGAAGAACGCCGTCCCTAAACTTTATCTGGATCCCGATCCAAAGGTGTCGTGTTGCAGTTAAATTTTGTGGTACATTCCAAAACACAGGCTACGGAGTAAACATATCGTGCGCGTTCAAGAAACAGGGTCGGAGACCGCCAATCGGCCGCTTTATTATGCACAAAAAATATGTTTTTGTAGGAGCTGCAGTCACAAATTATCCTGCAATCGCATCGTCTTCTATCTCTGCGTTAATAGTATCCATCTTCGACAACCTATTCCAATCCCCATTTTCGATGAAATCCTCGGCGCTCGTGAATCTTCCGTCGAACCGCATTAACCAATCCTCGTAGTCGTGCCAATTGCCGTCAGCAGACAAAACCATTGGGCCTCGATTTTGAGAATAAGTACGGGAAAAACATAACTGGGATCAGGCCAGCGATGCCGTACAGTTTCTGCAATTCTGCTTGATATCCTGGATCAAACGGCGGTTGACCCAACCAAACTTCGATATACCCCAAGCGCGCCCAGTCACACGACCAAGGCTCTGGTAGTCGGTCGTCGGGAATAGAATGCCACTCCTTGGCCACGAGAGCTAGTTCAACTACGTCGTCGGAATCATATAGGCCCCAATCATCTTCGTCCGAATCGTCTTCGTTGAAGACGCGGGCCTCATACCCCCAAGAACCCTGCTCACCGTGAAAGGACACGGGCTGCATCGATATATCTTATCGCATTTAACTCCGGCGCAGTGGGCCCGTGGCCAGCAAGTAGCAGATCCATGTCAGGACCTGCTGCGGGCTTGGTACTGAACCGGCCTGTAGGGAGGCGACGGCCAGACGACCGTGACATCAACCAGTAGCCAGGGGCGACGCGACGCGGCCAAAGGTGACCGTGACCATTGCAAAAGTCGGCGACAAGGAATTTATTTTCAGCATTTGAGATAGTTTGCACTAGATTTCTGAGGGAGGTCTCTGCAGAATGCGGGGCACAGTCCTAAAATTGACATGTTTTTCACCTCTGTAGGCCCAGATATTATTTTATTTTATTTTTCGAAATTGTCACGGTATTTCTTGGCAACAAAGCCCATAATCGTGACCGTGACCCGCCCCGACGTCGGCGACCTTCCGTGACCGTGACCGTCGCCTCCCTACAGATGGGGTCCTGCACTTTTGCATCCACCATCGCCCGTGTGCCATCTATCCATCGCGCAATCCGACTCAGTACGTACGTCGCCCACCAAACGACTTACTATCAGTGTCACTGATTTAAGTTTAATTTCAAGATGGTTGAAAGTCTGAATTTGATACCATGGCGGCCCATACTCACTGCAAGAGCACCAAGTCGTTCACAGCCCTATCTCCAAGGTGAGTGGTATGACAAACTTGTACCATGCAAGATCTCCTAATGGTCGAGCTGACCGAACATATATCTGGATCGGCATTATCCAGGTACTCATATGTCTCTCCCAGGCGAGTTTCTCTGGGTTCTGAAGACCGTGTACATCGTAACCACTTTGCGATCCAAGTCCCAACTTGAACACATTTCCCGGGTTCCCCTTCTCGATGGAAATTTATCTGACGTCCTTATGCCTGGCGTAATCTGGATTCGCACCCTGAGCGTAGGGCAACGCTTGACTCTCCTGTTTGGCGCTTAATTTTACTTCATACGTTGGATCAAAACGATATTGCAGGGAATATGTACATGCAAGGAAAACAAAGTTACAAGTAAACGAAAAAAAAAAAAAAAAACTGCAAAGAAAACAGGGATGGCCTCGATAACGACGAAATCAACGATAATTTGGAACAGGCAGCGACAGATCTACACGCTGCTCAACGACGTCAGTTCACTCAATTCATGTTGAATAATGCCCACATACTTGTATGACTCTGGGCAAACATGGGCGTTGGATTCGGAGCGACTGTGCCCGCGACCTAGAAATACTAATTCCGTCAGATATAAAACCCCACAACAATTCAGGCGACATACGGATTGGTGAACCAACAACCGCGCCGAGAACCTCTTGCGATTCTTTGATTCCCTCGGTTAACTTACGTCGACGTTCCCCCTCGATGATGAGCTGCGGGATTTCTTTAATCAGAAAGCATAGAATGTTGAAAGCAAACACGCTCACCAACATCGCGGTCTGGATTTCCTTGATCTCCTTTGCGCACAGGTCGACACTGCGCAAGATTGCTCTGATGCTCTTGAAGTAAGTCTTCCACGTCGCGCTGCGCATCTCCAACAAGTGGGACTGGATCTTGGACGCGGATAATTTAACCCTGGAAATGATATCATTAGGCTTGCGGTCACGGCATTGAAGGCTGAACATACTGGAGTAAACGACGCCCCGCGTCGATCAACTCCATATGGTTCCGCGCATAGTTTGACGCAGTCTTAGCACGTTCCAAAATTTCTTCGAGGACCTCGATCGCGTCTTCGAGCTTGGTGAACTTCTGTGTTGGACCCTGGTGACGTGCAGCGGCAAATATGAAGGACATGCACGCGAGTGCGAGGAAGACGTAGCGTGAGGTGGTGCTGGGGACGAGGGCGAGAGCCCCGAATATGAGGGAGGTGGATATGGTGTCGCACATGATATACAATAAGGCGGGTGAGGGAGGGAAAAAGGGTAGGATTTTGTGGGGACTGAGGCTGGGGTCTGAGGAAGACAGGATCCCTCCCCTTTTTAAGGCTAACATTGGCGCTTGCGGCGGTTCAGCGTTCGCATGCCACATTTCCACGATTAAAACATTTCCAGATTGAGATTTAAATGACAGCATAGCTGAGAATCCTTCGCTGTTCAAGTATCCCAGAAAGACTGGATGGGGGTAAGCGCCCGTCGAAATTACGGTGGCGTTAGCTAAGCACGCTGGATTCTCATCGGAGGGCGAGTTAACCCAATCGGCGTCTCTTCGGAGGCGCCCAGAGGGTCAAGGTTTTAATTCTATTTGTAGATACGCCTGGCCAACCAATCACAAGCCGGGTACATAGGGGAGTGCCGTTCGGCAACGATCGCACTTGAAGTTCTGTTCAACACAGCAGTGACGGCACACTGAACTTTAAGTTACAGCAGCCAACTGATAAGCCGAGGCTGTGGGTTATTCTCTCTCTACCTCCGAAGCTTGGAGATATTTTAGCCACATTCTTGTCCCCAGGAAACCGGTTGTTCCAATGGAACTGGGACAGCGTAGTACTGTATATGTATATCCTCTTCCTCCCTCATTACTGACCAAAAATCCTGCGTCGCAAAAAATTCGAAGCCCTCACTGCGGTCAGGGCCCACGTCGCATGGCCTGGGAGACATGTCGATCCCTGCCGACGGGGGAAGACACCCGCGTTCATCACATGCCGGAAAGAGTAGAAAAAGTGCAGTTGTGATTGCGTCCAATAAAAGCACAACAATTGATTGATGTAGTCCCCGGGTCCAGCCGCGGTGCCAATACGCACGCCTAATTTAGATTCACATTTGGATTTCCTTTCTGTTCTTTCGATCGCGTTGTGCGTTACGTCGTGTCGCTTTCGGAAGCCACCTGCATCATGCAAAGTTTTTTATCTCACCACGACCAAATTTTCATGCACTGCAAGACCACTAGAGGCTCCTACGAGTGCGATGTGCTGCAGGACGTCGTGAGGGACAAGCTCAAGGAAGGAGCGCATTTCAAAAGATGGCCATCTACCTGCGAAACACAGTGCATTTTAAGGCTGTCTCGCCATGGCGCAGTTCACGATAACATATTGGTCGGGGTTGGAAAAGATCACCGCGCGAGCTCGTCGTAGCCTCCTTGCCATTTGGAGGTCCCCCGTTTAGCGGAGTTGGGGGTCAAGATTCAGATCTCTGAGCCCCCCCGCTATTCCTCAATTGGGAACACTTGGGCCTGTGGAGCCAGCCATTTTATCGCCGAAGTAGCCTTATTGATATCTTGACAAAAATGTTTAGGCCAAGGCCAAGACACACGTGAAGGTGTGCCGTCGACTTGGACCCACTACTAGATATTATCATCGAATGATGGCGAATGATAGGCGTCGCCAAAAAATTATGCGCACCCGAGCGTTGCCAAAGTATCAGTTATTAAAGGTACGACTCACCCCTGCAGTGTCGTCACTGCCATTGTAGGGTGTGCTACACACCTTCGCACTAACCAGCGGGCCAGGTCTTCAGAAGCTTAGTCTTACAACGTCGGCTTTTTTGTTTGAAACTACATCAAGAGGAAGAAGACGGGAGAAAATGCCTAGTTTTAATCTTGGTAACTAGCACCCGGTCGCTCCTGAACAATATAACTGCAATACTGTATGGCTATTATCTACGAGGAGAGGCTCTAACTGATCAAAATTAGAGGAGTGACCTCAACAATCTGTGCCGGTTAATTGTAGAACAACCCAATGAACCTGCTACTGACTTCGGGCTCCTGGGAAGAGTCCATTCTTGCTAGAAAGCGGTGGAACCAGCTCAAACTGGTGTAACAAAGGCTGGAGGAACGACGCCGAAGGGTGAGTAAAAATGATGGCCAACCGTGCGAAACAAAATGCTGCCGGAATGCCGAGCGCAACCGCAGCATACAAGACCAAAGATCGGTTATCAGGTCCGAGCCCCGAAAATTTTGAACAACGCCCGATGCAACCCCGCCGCGAGGTGGCATCCCCGATCACTGTGACAAGCAACCAGCGGAGGTACCCGCTCATCGGAGGCAACAGTGCCGACGAGCTCCTTCACATATATGTTTGTGTTGTTCACATATATTAGATGTGAGTTTGTTTGAAATATATTGAAGCCCGTGGCTCATAAATGCCAGACTGTCTTTCATAAATATGGTCCACCCCTTCACAAATTTGTGAGGCTGATCACATTATATACTGGGCTATCTCATGCATAGTGAGCCGTACAAATATTGTATATGAATTATTTTCCAAAACGAACAGCATAGAGCCACTACTACACAAATTCAAAATTTTGTACCAAGAAAGTGCGCCAGAAATCTACAAAATTCATGGATATCGGTGCTACAAGTAATGATCTTCGCACCGGGGTCCAGCAAATATAAAATATCCAGGTCGTATATTGCCGAATCAACGGCATCGGGCTCAAACCACTCTTCAAGTTGTGCTGAGCAATATTGTCTGGGATTGCGCGCATTCGAGGTTCATCCAAATCATTATCTTCCTCAGACTGGCCAATAGCTAGTTGCTAGAGCTCCTCAAGTACAAATGCATCCACCTCTGCAAGAACTGCGACGCCGTCCGACTCGGGCCACTTACTAATTTCGGCGAGCGCGGAGATTCCCCCGGGCGAACTTTTAAATCAGCAAGGAATATTCATGCAGTACACGGTGTCTCGTCCAAATGCTCACCGTGAAAGGAGTACGAGCTCGCACGTGACGGACGAGACTTTCGATTAGCATGCAAACTGATGTAGTCATGCATCCACCATCGCCCGTGCGCCGTCTATCCATCGCGCAATCTGAAACAACGTGTAAGTTGCCGCCAAACAACTCAATATCTCAACCACTGATTTTAATTTTAAGATAGTTGAAAATCTGAATTCGATACTACGGCCGAACTCATTGCAAGATCTGTGCCACAAGCCGCTCACAGCATCTCATCCCCAAGGTGAGTGGTATGACAAACTCCTGACTCTCCTACTTGACGCTTAATTTGGCTTCATACATTAGACTAAAACGATATTGTAGGGGATATGTACATACAAGGAAAGCAAGGTTATAAGGAACGACAAAACTGTAAGGAAAACAGGGATGGCCTCGATAACGACGAAAGCAACGACAAATCTTGAATTTGGAGCTAGGCAGCGACAGACTACACGCTGCTCAACGACGTCAGTTCACTCAATTCATGTTGAATAATGCCACATACTTGTATGACTCTGGGCAAACATGGGCGTTGGATTCGGAGCGACTGTGCCCGCGACCTAGAAATACTAATTCCGTCAGATATAAAACCCCAAACAATTCAGGCGACATACGGATTGGTGAACCAACAACCGCGCCGAGAACCTCTTGCGATTCTTTGATTCCCTCGGTTAACTTACGTCGACGTTCCCCTCGATGATGAGCTGCGGGATTTCTTTAATCAGAAAGCATAGAATGTTGAAAGCAAACACGCTCACCAACATCGCGGTCTGGATTTCCTTGATCTCCTTTGCGCACAGGTCACACTGCGCAAGATTGCTCTGATGCTCTTGAAGTAAGTCTTCCACGTCGCGCTGCGCATCTCCAACAAATGGGACTGGATCTTGGACGCGGATAATTTGACCCTGCATGCAATCATTAGGCCTGCGGTCATGGCATTGAAGGATGAACCTACGGAGTAAACGACGTTCCGCATTGATCACCTCCATATGGTTCCGCGCATAGTTCGACGCCCTTCGTGCGCTCCAAATTTCTTCGAGGGCCTTGATCGCGTTTCGAGCCTGTTAACTTCTGCGCGGGACCCCACCACGAGAGGCGTACAATATAAAGGAGGCGGACGCGAGTGCGAGGCAGACGTAGCGCGAGGTGATGCCGGGAGAGGGCCAGAGTCCGAGTATAATGGAGGTGGATACAGTGACAGTGTCGCACATAGTAAGTAGTAAGGCAGGGAGGGAAGTAAGAGGTCAGGCTTCCGTGGGGTTTTATGAAGTTGGGGCTTGATAGAAAGACAAGATCCCTCTGCTTTTAAAGTTGCGGCCTTTGCGTAATACATCCGCCAGACGCCACACACGAATCTCCTTTTTTCGCTCTTTCGGTAATCTCGGCTTCAGATGTTAGGGCGGTGCAGGCAGGTAGGTAGGTAAGTAGATAGAATTACAGGATTGATAAGAATCTGCGCATCTATCCCCGGTAGGATCTATGCGCCTATACATAACGTCTACTACTTACTCTTTCGGGCCCGATTGAATTCCATTGATTTTCCACTGTCTTTTTTTCTGGACAGCCGGAGAATCTATTCGCACTACAGCCAATCAGTCACAGCTATCAACCCCTACAGCTCTGGTCTCAATTAGACCGCGGTATTCCGCTCCTGACAATGCAAGACCTACAGAATGTAAAAGGTAATACAAGACTTGCCACCCATCACGACGTCGTTCCGGCTATCTTGCTATGGGCTCCTCAGCCGCTCGAAGCGCCCACCCGCCCGGCGCAAACTCCTAGGCCATCTCGACGAGTTCGACGTCTCATCAATGGGTACAAAGGGTTCCTTTGGCGCCCGCACTATAAATTATGCTTCACTAAATCGCCATTCGTGGTCCACACGATTCAACTTAGTTCAACGTTCAACTCCAGACCAGGCAAACACGGTTGATACTTTATCCTAGGAATTAGCCGCGGTTTGGACCTCGCCGAGCATATTAGGCCTTAACCAATTCACCAGGCCTATTCCTGTAGGTCGGCAGGTGTTATCGATCATGATGTCGATCATCGAATGCATTTTTTTGACAGCATTCCAACAGCTTCCGTCCCCGACTCTTCCGGAGTACTATCTCCTTTAAGTAGGTTTCTTCCGCAGAGGACGCCGTCAAAATTTGATGTTCTGTGTGGTTGTGAGGGGCCAATAGGCTACGGAGTAAACATATGCGCGTTCAAGAAATCCGCATCGTGAGTTATTTTATTTGAACATCTACAGTAAAAAATGATAT
Source organism: Mycena leptocephala (assembly GCA_029378395.1). NCBI lineage: Eukaryota > Fungi > Basidiomycota > Agaricomycetes > Agaricales > Mycenaceae > Mycena > Mycena leptocephala. The sequence goes on along the minus strand of JARJLF010001468.1, from coordinate 24,881 downwards.
CTGTGCGTAATAGCACGGAGTAACATATCGTGCCGTTCAAAATCCGCATCGTGAGTTATTTTTGTTTGGACATCTACAGTACAAAAATGATCTTGTGATGTTCTGTGGGCTGTGGGGCAATATGCTACGGAGTAAACATATCGTGCGCGTTCAAGAAACAGAGTCAGAGACCGCCAATCGGCCGCTTTATTATGCACAAAAATATGTTTTTGTTGGAGCCGCAGTCACAAATTATCCTGCAATCGCATCGTCTTCTATCTCTGCGTAAATAATATCGATCTTCGACAACCTATTCCAATCCCCATTTTCGATGAAATCCTCGGCGCTCGCATATCTTCCGTCGAACCGCATTAACCAATCTCGTAGTCGTGATTGAACAAATAATAGACGCCGTCAGCAGACAAAACCATAGGGCCCCGGTCTTGCGGATATGGGAAAAACATAACTGGGATCAGGCCAGCGATGCCGTACAGCTCCTGCAATTCTGCTTGATGTCCTGCATCAAACGGCGGCTGACCCAACCAAGCTTCGATATACCCCCAGCGCGCCCAGTCACACGACCAAGGCTCTGGTAGTTGGTCGTCGGGAATAGAACCCCACTCCTTCAGAGCTAGTTCGACTGCCTCGGCGGAATCATGTAGGCCCCAATCATCGCCGTCCGAATCGTCTTCGTTGAAGACGCGGGCTTCATACCCCCAAGAACCCTGTCATGCTATCAGTAAAACTGTTGTTTTGTTATCTGTAGCAACTCGCCTTCGGATGCGCCATGTCCCACAGTGTGCGCTTTTGGCTGAAAGCTTGTATTTGTATCAGAAATTTGGGAAGGGAAGATGCATCTCAACTATGGCTGATCCGCGGCAGTGTGAAACCCGCTACCAGAGCTATGGGCAGACGGTTCTTCAGTGTCAGGACCGTATGGCGGTGTCTCTGGGGATCGTCATGAATGACCAGCAGAAACAGTTCGATATGACCTCACCAGCACCTGTCAGAGGGTTGTATTCGAGTTCTTCCATCGCATTCCAATCACCATTCTCGATGAAATCTTCCACCGACGAAAAGAGGCCGCGAAAACGGTACATTTTCGGGATAAGCTTCAAATCCAACCAGTCGATGTCGCACAGATAGAAAGCTCCACGCGATTCGAATACGGTCGTACGGGACTGGAACATGATGGCGTTAAGTGGACGTCGAATATTAAACCACCTCCCGACTTCGTAAACGAGGGGATTCGCCAATCCCACCCGTGCCAATGCTCCCAGTTGCACGTCCAGGGTTCAGGGAGTTTTGTATCCGGAATGAAGAAACACCGATGCCCAGCGGCGGCAATTGTAGCACGACGTTGTGCGTACGGATCCTGTAGGATCCGGGGTTCGTATTTCCACAGGGTGTGCTGCAGAATAAATCGACCAGTTTGAGGTATTTGGGCACCAAGATTGAAGACGTACCTCAGAATTTTCCAGGTCTCGCAAACGAATGCATTTGTCGACTTCAGTGGATGCTGGGCGCCTTAAGGCGCCCAGCTCAAAAGGTGGGCCCCCCAAGGAGCCCAAGTATGTCATCTTATTCCAATTAGCCGTCTCTGCGAATTCTTCTGCCGATCCGTTCTTTAATGGGAAATCGTGTTCAAAACGATACACGTCGTCCGAAGGTTCGTCATATAGATAAAATGTCGTCCCACGTTCCCCGTAGGCACGGAATACTGTGCTACCGCTGGTGGACCGGGTGCTTCGAAACATGACTGGCTTCAGACCTGTGTTATATTTACCGATATCGAACCTGTCAAGCAGACGATATTCAATTCCACCCGGTTCGCGGCGCCAGAATGGAAGGAGTCGCCATCCCCGCCAATCGCAAGACCAAGGTTCCGGCAGATTCTTGTCCGGAATCCCAATTTCAGTGGGCATGAGGTCGTGGTTTACCCACGTCGGTCGCGAGGTGTAATCCCAGGTAGAATCCTGATGTAATGCACGTCATATTGTGTGACAGAACACAAATGTTGACCGACCTTTGGGAGATGCATGTCCCAGAAACGTCGTGGCCGAAATTGACCACAAGTGCTATTCAAGATGTATCTGCGCTCAAATGCAAAACCAATCAAGAGGCACCTTACTTTACAGCACTGGAAAACGTTCTCCAAGTGCGATCGACATGTTTGAATAAACCAGAAGAGGAGACCATGAGCATTGACATGATGCAAGGCTCTTGCAGGCAGGCGGAGGAAAAGGTACTAAGAGGAGTTTGAAACCTCCTTTTCGTTTCCCTTTTCGTTTCGAAGGCTGTGGAAATGAAATGCGACCTGATTCGGCTTTGAATATTTGAATCTTGATTCCAAAGTGCACCAGAAGATTTCCATGAAGAACGAAATCCACAAGGACGGAGAATGAAAAGGACAACAGGGGAAAGGGGTACTACGCATCATGATGATCGATCAAATGATGCTGTCACGACTTGTTGTACAACCCGTCCACTTCCGTCATGTTGTTCCCCATCGAACTCGTGGACAGAGTCTTTGAGCACCTCGATGGACCCTCCCTTCGAGAATGCGGATTCGTGTGCAAATACTGGCTCCACTCGAACAGATCCCGCGTCTTTGCATCTGTCGTCCTCTCCGACAAGTTTGGAGTATCCCGCCTACCACATTTCTTTGCCATGGCCCAGAACTCCCTTGTCCCCCTCCCGGAATTCATCCACAGCCTCACCTTAGCAAACGACCCAACCCCTGCCTTGATCGCGAACGTTCAATCGTTGCAGGGATTGAAGTGTCTAAGGATTTGCCTCAGTGACAAGGAGCTCGCTCTTCATCTGGATTTTCTATCCGCGGCATTCCCATGCCTTCAGGAGTTGACGATTGACGGCGCATACAACACATCACAACCGATTCTGAACGCGGTGCAAGCCTTCCCATCGATAACGTCCCTATGCATTGCCGGCACATTGGGCGACGACTTCTTCGATAAGCCTGGTCCTGCAGGTCCACCAACGTGTCAGTTTCCCCCGAAACTGCATACAATGTTCATTTCCCCGCACGATGGCACTGCGGACGGTTTCTTCCGGCTGGCACTCGTGTCGGAGCCTATTCCATTATTTTCGACGCTCTCTGCCAGCGACACGTGGCCAAGCACGAATTCGCCCATGGGCAAGTACCTCATCCACGCTGGAGATAGGCTCCGTCAGCTTTGCATAGGGTTCTGGCGCCCTACGATGGCGACCTGTGAGTTCACTCTGACTTGATTAGACATGTAGCTGACAATTGTCCGGCAGCTGAGCACATGCTGCCCCTGCGTTATTGTACCGACCTCGTTTCTTTCGAAATTAGAGTCCGAGACGATCCGGCATTGCGCGTTCTCATAGACGCTGTGCTGCCGAACTTGTGTACCCGTCGCTTAACGTCACTCATCATCTTCGACACAAGTCTACCGTTGGACCTTGATCTAGGCCCAACATTGTTGAGCTCTCGGCAGCTGTGGAAAGAAATCGGGCAGGTGCTCTTGACGGAACGATTTGTGGGATTAAAGGCCTTTGAGGTTCGAGATTTGTATTCGCGGGAACGAGTTGTGGGCTTGGCGGCGCTTGCAGTCTGGGCTGACGTACCATGAAATAAATCCTTAGCATCTGTGCGTTTGATTTTCTTGTAATACCATAAAGTGTCGGCCTCAGACAGATGCTATGTATATTGCAGCAAGACGGTACTTACCAGGTGTCGGCCGTACCGAGCTTGGCCGCTGCTCGTTCGTGTTGACTTTTGGTGTTCGCTCATAATCCTTTGAAAAAATCCAAGTTTGCTCACCTGTGGAAAGCCATTTTCGATTTGATTGGTTCTTTCTCAACGCACACAGTTTGCTCTGCCTTGGCGTTTAATTTATCGCATGTCTAGACATATGAACATCACTCCCGTGAGGTGGTCCTTCGTTGGCTTAATATTTATTTGAGGGAAGACTATGGCCGCAATGCTTGCATTCGCCGAGACCATTTATAAACGCGTTTCTGTCAATGTTACGCTGGGTTCGAAATTCAAATCCTCTGGAATTTTTCGTTAAAACATGTATAATGCTTCTCTAATACAATTCAAGTTGAATCCATTTGCTACAAAACAGAATAACATGCAGTAGATACGTCTATGCGATATTGTTTCAAAAAAAGCCTCTCTCGCGGGCGCGATTTATTCAATGGAGACCGGTCTGAGCCCGGGCTCTCTTTTTGTGCTTTTCACGGCGGCGGCTCAGCTCCAGAGCTGGAATCTAATAAATTGCAAATGGGCGGAAGCTGCAGCCTGCATGCTAGGCCCATTCATCCGCGAAGCGAGGCCATGTTCAATTCCACATTCCTTGAAATTGGCCCTGACTGGGCGGTGTTGTTCCGCTTACCGCAAATTCGACATGTACCCCTCAGCACTTTATAACATTGCGTGGAGGAGTTTTTTTTAAAAAAAACTTGATTTATTGATAAACTCGAGCTATCGATCCAATACTAAGGCCCTCCGGGCACACCTGGTACCTTTTTCCACATCAGGCTCTAAATCCACCCAGTTGAACAGTTCCACTTGGCCCTCTATTCTAATTTTCATGATTTCAGAAAACTGAGACTGGATCTTGTGCTGGCTCAGTTCACACATGAACCCCCACCCATGTTGAATAAATGTTCAATTTCCTCGATAATGTCGACTTGAAGTTTGTATTTAGAATTACTAGAGGCACTGGAACCCCGGCTCAAAGGTTTGCTCGGTCGTTGACCAGCTCGCATTGAGCCCATCGGATGTTAAACAAATTCTTACGGGTATTAGGACCACGATTACATCTCCAAACCTACTTGTTGCTCATTGAACCCAACATAGAAATGTCGGTTTAATTCTTTTCTGATGAAATGTTACTGAGTTTACGAACTGATATAGTCGATAAATATTTTCTGGCGCTGCCATCGGCCAACAGATTCAGACAAGTAAGATTAAAGGGCTTCAAGACTATCCCACTTTACCACCACACTCACACCACGTTGTCCTAGGGAGGCACAGAGTTATCTTGCTCCCATGTTTTAGTTGCTCAACTTGCTTCGCAGTCAGCCGTAGAGGGTCTAGAGGCAGTATGCACACAATGAAAGGACCTAGGTAAGGCCTTAATATCTGCTTGAACAGCAAACAGTCAGGTTCACAGATTGATTAGCATGAATGTTTCAACAGTGCCCTAAAAGGTCGGCCGTCCTACTCATCACTGGCAATGGTGGCAAACTGCCCAGGCTCTCAGATTTCTCACTGCAAGCAGATAGAACATTGATATGAAGCGAGCCTCCACATCACCCATGCAGCATATAATGCACTTAATTTTGATCAGAAGAATTTGCGACTTTACGAGTTCTGCAGCTGAACCACACTGAATAAGTTGGAACTGTTTGTTCAGAGAGAGCGTGCTGACAACACCTGCCTCTTGAGAATCATTTTCATTTAAAACCAAATATTAAGTGGATGCATTGGAACTTGAGATGGTGAATTAACTGTACTGTTCAGCCGCCTTTTATGATTTAGTCACTAAAAGAGCAGGTACAAATGCCAGCCAGGATAATCCACATTACACTGCAGGGGAAGATGCGGAATATTTGCACTGTGGTTGATACTGGACTCTGTATGACAGTAAAGTGTATCACTGAATAATACGTGTTTGTTCTCCTATACTCTGTAATCGTTTAATGCACACAAAACCACGCTGGACCATGGATGTGCTCGAATCTGTGCTCTGTACAACATACTCTTACTGTGCAAACTGCAGGATGTGGTGAGGGACCGTACTCATTTTGCAATCCTGGGATGTGTTTTCACAGTGATCAAGCTCATCTTAGATGCGTACCATACTTTATTTCTTCGCTTACCAAACCGACAGAGCTGTTGCCGAGAGCCCGCAGTCGAATGTTGATCTTGCCATATGTCCCCTTTTTACTTCACTGCACTTGGAAATGGATGTTCGGATTCTGAACATAGAGAAGCAGTGTTTGGATTCCAAACATTATTGAATCAACATCTGAAGATTCTGTGTTCGGAATCCGAACATAGAAAAATTTATGTTCGGAATCCGAACAAAGATTTTGTAAGTAATCTGAACATGTAAATAAATGTTGGTTCTGATCACATACATACATTCACAGACAATCCATGAATTGATCCACTCACAAGATTGCAGCTGATCTCGAAACAAATGAGATTACCCAAGACCTTCAATTCGGCCATGAACAGCTGCATTTTACTGGCGCTCAAGTATAACTTCTCGCGCTTAAGTATGTCTATCACAATCTTCAGATGTTTGACGTGTTCCTCAAGGGTATTTGAGTAGATGATGATATCGTCTAGATAAACATCCATCCAGCGGCCAATATACTCGCCGAAGAAATAGTTCATCAGGGATTGATACGTAGCGGGTGCATTACAATCCCCTTGTTGTAATACCAGGCTAACTATGTTACCATCCGGCGTGCTCATAGTACCAGGAATTTTGCTATCCACTTTGACCTTGCGTAAAATAAAGAACTAAAGGTTGAACTTCTCCGTGATCCCCGAGCTCGTATTTGGCCTTTTAATCCTACCTAGCTACCCTGTTCTCATTGGTCTTACGCACACGACCAGCGACCTATGGCGGCAGCCCAAGATTGTTATTCGATATTCGAAACATAATCGGACTCGGAGCTCCCTGGGACTACTATCTTTGATGCGCTTTAACGAGATTATTGTATTTAATGCCTTGTCTTAGGTCAAACCATTTGGCGGCGAGCAGGCAGCTAACGCTGAAGTCAATCAGTACTATATTCAATCCTTGAGCTCTCTTCTCACCTTCGCCATAGTTTCAAGGCGTCGACAGACATTTCAACCTGATGCTCGTAACCCGCTGGTGACTGTATTTCTGCCATCTGCCACAAAACCTTAATACCAATCATTAGTGCAGTCCTTAGGGCAGGTGTTTGCTCGGTGAGACATTCATATTACGGTGCAAGGAAACCCGATGCAATGAACTAAAAAAATTATGAGGACCGTATCTTGATGAATTTCAAGTCCATCGTCCATGAACTGACGTGTACACCGAATTTCACTAGCGAAACCGAGTCAGTTTCGGTTACTCAGCCTTGTATTTTTGTCCAATGAAAACGGACATACCTATGACGTGAATAGAGGTTTCAGTGTCCACACCAAGTTCTCCTACAGAATCAACAGACAACCAAAAAAATCACATGTGAGGGTTCAAACATTCTGAGCACTTCTGTACAATCTTTTATTTGCATTTTTATCTATACCTTTTTTGAAGTTCAAGTTGCTCCCCCAGTTGACTCTTTACAGACAAAAGTTAAATATAAACACTTGCACTGCATATAGCATCTACAGTCAACTCTGTCTTAACCCATACCCCTCGGTTTGCTTCAGTACCAAACCAAGCCTCTTCTGCATTTGAGATTGAATCTTTTTGCATGAGATCTTCTTTATGCTTTTTGACCTGTTTGAGCTCACGGAGGGCATTTCTGAACTATTACATGTGTGTCTGCCTTTGTGTAATAGGTTTTTTAATCATTTTGAATGATTAATGGTGGCCATAACTCATGCTGACTGCTTCCTTCAATGGACAAACTCAAAGATAACATTTTCAAGGTCACTTTGCTGCCAAAAAATTAGTGAAATATGGGTTATGGACACTGGAAAAGGTATGGATTATGGGGTAATAGAATTTTATGGGTTTTAATTGAGAACCAAGGTGGTGGACACCCAAAATTTATGGGTTAGAGCAGGTTATGGGTTATGACAGCCATGGGTTAGGACAGAGTCGACTGTACTAATTTACAGTAAACCCGATTGCCTGTGCCACCACCCACTAAATCAAACAACAATCAAATCACGGTTTCCATCACCCAATTCTAGCCCTTCCACGTCTTCAATCTCAGATATTTACCCTGAGAAAGGATAACATCTCCTAGGAATTGCAGTGCTTTATAGATCCCAAGCTTCTCCTTTGACTTGAGGCAATGGACAAGAAATACTGTTGTCCAGCTCGAGACCCCATCAAGGTCACCCCAACGACGGGTATTGCCGAGTCGCTCCAAACAGTAGGATATGATTTCAGAACTTCCCACAAATTTGACACATTTTTCAAAGAGTGCCTTTGCCACCAGTAAATTTCCTTCTCGTAAATGGAGGTCTGCAAGAATCATATCACTTCTCCAACCAAGCCAAGAGTGTCAAATATTTGTCTGGCTTTGTCACAATTCCTCTGCACATCATCCTTGGGAACACCCATAAACACATTAATCTCAGCAATAGTGAGTAGAGTGAGGGCATGATGAGATGGTTCCTTATCCACAGAGATTTTTTGAAGAATCTCCGTAAGGATGCTATGAGCCTCCATGTATTCAGATTTGGACTTGTGGATCGCAGCCTGTAAGGAGTCATTTATCCATTTTACTTACTATTTTAGTTACTCTTTAGCTACGAGTCACATGTACATAGATCACATGATCTTATCTTACTTTTACCACAAACCACCTCGTCCACCGCCTTTCCAATTCCTGTTGAGTTACTCCAGGTCTCTGATAGAGGCAAGGACTACGGTATATCGCCTAGCCTGGCATACGCACTGGGCACTAGGCGACCATATTACACATTTACGACATATACGACTTACTTCACGCCTGATCACGATAAGACCCTACGCTCAGTTCCCTTGAATATTCGAGGGTTCTAGAGAGTCTACAACTCAGAGAGTACGAATATTCGTCTCCTGGTAGTCTCTTGAAGAGCTAGACCGTCTAACGAGGGTCCTTCACACAATATAAGGCTCGATCATCCCGCCAGGGCAAGCGTACGACGGATATCCCTTCGTAAGTGCTCGTGAAGCCTTACACAGCCTGAGTGTTCATAATGTAATGGTCCAAGTTGCCACTGGACATTCCACAAAGAGCTAAGAGGTCTCTTCCACTATTGGAAAGAGAGATGCTTTCCGGATAGTTGCCCAATGTATAATAGCAAATAGCCTCAATCTGTAATGCCTCTGCTTCAGCATATAAATCTCCAGAGATTTTGCCCTCGCAACTTCGACCTCGCTTGCAACCTCGAAACAACTTGGTCCTTTACCAACTCTGACCTGGTAGCTGCTTGGAACTGTTTATAGAAACGGTTGCTCGACGACAGCGGCCTTCATGACAAATTCCCTGTATTTAGCGGCGTCTCAGAAGGCACTTTCCCGTACCAAGTACCATCCTCTCCAGGTAAGTCAACACCTTGTTGATCGATTCAGAGTGTCTGAAATCATTTCAGAATATCGCGGCACCTGTTATGCGTCGCCAATCGCCAGCACGGCCATTGACCGGTCAATCACGGATCGTATGGCTTGCTGTGTTTGCAGAAAGTCTGTCAAAGATCAAGACCGTCAATCGCATGTTGGCGAGCATCTTCTCAAGGCCCTTCGTGGTGTCGGAGATGCATCAGTCATTGCTCCGGTATGTAGCAGTTAACACATAAATAATATCTGATAGATTGTTAGGTCTCAAATAAATACCCCTGTGGAATGTGTGGCGGACCAACGAAGAATGGCAGCTTCAAAATAGCAATAAAAGGCGGGAAGGCTGATTCAGACTGCCCTTCCGCCTATTCCTTCATGATCTCGGCCGCAGGAAAGTTCCGGCCCACCCGCCCGTGCACAAACATTCCAATTGAGTGCGCTCTTGGATGCAAAGAGACCCATTGGAAGTACAATTATCAACAGCACCTCGGGGAGCGGCATCCTGATTGGAAGAGGCTAATATCCACCAAGTTCATCGAGGAGATTCGAATCTCCACAGACGAGCAATCAGCGCTGAAGATCCCGGCCGAGAAGGTGATTGAATGGCCAATTGTTGCTCCCGTGCCGGTAGGCGAGTTTGAGGCGGCTAGTAGCCGCAAACGGTCTATTGAATGCCCTCAAAATTCACCGAGTCGGCGCAGCAACAAAGAAAATAGTGTGCAACCAGTAATTGAATGACGTAGAGATACCCGCCCCGCGCTGCCCACTGCATTGGCGTGGCTACCAAGTCGCCGCCGAGGGCATCAACCTCTGCGCCGGCCTCGAGGAGGATGCGGCACGCAGCGGCCTGTGCGTTGATGGCGGCCCAGTGGAGCGGGGTGATGTTTTGGGGGTCACGGTCTGTGGCAAGGGCCTTTCCCGATTGAAGGAGTGCCCGGATAGTGGAGACGTCCCCGCGTTGGGCCGCGACGAAGATGCTTGTCTGCAAAATACTTAGTTATTGGTGGCAATTTGAATCCAAAGAATAACGCACATCCTCTGGCCCCGTCTGGTCGAGTGCCTGGGCAAAAGAGAGGTTTGTGGCAGTCGCAGAGTCCTGCGAGACGGCCGCCGTCGACGTGGGCGGTGGTGGATTCATCATTGTTTTAAGGAGAGACACACAGCCCCGAGATTATAATCTAGCGCAGTAGTCCTTTTCCGTTTACTCTTGCTGAGCAGTCCAGTGGCGAGCTATCCTTTGTATACACCCTTGAATTGGCCGAGCAAAGACAAGAAGAAAGAGAAAGTAGAGTTGTACTTACTACGTCGGGGGAGGCGGTGCTCGGTGTTTGCCTTTGATTTCGCCGCGCGTTGCCATCTTGGACGTGTACAACTATCCCGCTCACTGTCTCTCTGTCACACTGACTCAGTGTTTGGTGCTCGTTCATTTTTTGGAGAGGCGTACGCCCATTTTAATGTTCGTCCAAAAGAATCACCAGAAAGAAAAAATAAAGAAAAACCTAGACTTCTCTACCTGACTGCATGCACTCACGGCTCTTGCACGGCTCCGAAACTTTTGTTCCAATCTTATGTCTATCATGGTGGGACTCAACAACGCCTAACGTTTGCAGTGCATCTACATGAGGCTACATCAACACGTTGTTCAGCCAAGTTCGGTTCAAGCTGGACAATTTTGCCAAATCAACTGCATCGGGCTCAAACCACTCTTGTGCTGAGCAATATTGTCTGGGATTACGCGCATTCGAGGTTCATCCAAACCATTATCTTCCTTAGACTGGCCTATAGCTAGTTGCTAGAGCTCCTCATCTACAAATGCATCCACCTCTGCAAGAACTGCGACGCCGTCCGACTCGGGCCACTTACTAATTTCGGCGAGCGCGGAGATCCCCCCGGGCGTACTTTTTAAATCAGCAAGGAATATTCATTGCAGTACACGATGTCTCGTCCAAATGCTCGCCGTGAAAGGAGCACGAGCTCGCACGTGGCGGACGAGCCTTTCGATTAGCAGGCAAACTGATGTAGTCATACATCCACCATCGCCCGTGCGCCGTCTATCCATTGCGCAATCTGAAACGACGCGTACGTCGCCGCCGAACAACTCAATATCTCGGCCGCTGATTTTAATTTTAAGATAGTTTAAAATCTGAATTCGATACCATGGCCGAACTCACTGCAAGATCTGTGCCACAAGTCGTTCACGGCATCTCATCTCCAAGGTGAGTGGTGTGACAAAATCTTGGCTCTCCTACTTGACGCTTAATTTGGCTTCATATATTGGGCCAAACCGATATTGTAGGAGATATGTACATGCAAGGAAAGCAAAGTTACAAGTCAACGAAAAAACTGAAGGAAAACAGGGATGGCCTCAATAACGACGAAAGCAACGACAAATCTTGAATTTGGAACTAGGCGGACAGATCTACACGCTGCTCATCGACGTCAGTTCACTCCGCTCTATGTTGAATTAAATGCTCACCTACTTGTATGACTCTGGGCAGACATTGGCGTTGGATTCGGAGCGACTGTACGCGCGACCTAGAAAATCTGATTCCGTCGGAAATAAATGCCCATAACAATTCAGGCGACATACGGAAAGTTGGCCAACCAACAACCGCGCCAAGAACCTCTTGCGATTCTTTGATTCCCTCGGTCAACTTACGCTGATGTTCCGCCTCGATGATGAGCTGCGGGATTTTTTTAATCAGGTAGCATAGAATGTTGAAAGCGAACACGCTGACCAACATCGCGGTCTGGATTTCCGTGATCTCCTTTGCGCACTGGTCGACGCTGCGCAAGATTGCTCTGATGCTCTTGAAGTAAGTCTTCCACGTCGCGCTGCGCATCTCCAACAAGTGGGACTGGATCTTGGACGCGGATAATTTAACCCTGGAAATGATATCATTAGGCTTGCGGTCACGGCATTGAAGGCTGAACATACTGGAGTAAACGACGCCCCGCGTCGATCACCTCCATATGGTTCCGCGCATAGCTCGACGCCGCCTTCGTGCGTTCCAAAATTTCTTCGAGGGCCTTGATCGCGTCTTCGAGGCTGTTGAACTTCTGCGCGGGACCCCACGAGCGAGACGCGTACAATATAAAGGAGGCGGACGCGAGTGCGAGGCAGACGTAGCGCGAGAGGATGCCGGGGACGAGGGCCAGAGCCCCAAGTGTAATGGAGGTGGATACAGTGACAGTGTCGCACATAAGTAGTAAGTAGTAAGGCAGGTGAGGGAAGTAAAGAGGTCAGGTTTCCGTGGGGTTTTAGGAAGTTGGGGCTTGATAGAAAGACAAGATCCCTCCGCTTTTATAACATTGGGCGCCTGCGGCCTTTGCTTAACATAGTATATATAGACTCGGGACGGCAAAACTTAGTGTAAGTTTTGCCGTCCCTGAGCAGACTGGTGACGAGTCTACGTCACGGCATGAATACCTATTTTCGCTCTTCCGTGGCAGGATTTCCTTTCTCCCTCTTTCGTAATTTCGGCTCCATAGTGCAGACAGGATCCAACATTTTCCCACGTAGGCCCGAATTGAATTCGCAGTTGATTGTCCGCTGTCCTTTTTCTGGAGACAGCCAGAGAATCTAGCAACTACAGCCAACCAGGGCGAAATCCAGTGGCTATCCCTGGCTATCCACAGCTATCCACCCCTACAGCTCTGGTCTCAATTAGACCGCGGCACTCTTCCGCTCAGGTTTTCCCACACCTTGCCCACAATGCAAGACCTACAGAATGTAAAGGCTTTGAATATCGTGACGTTCCGGTTACTCTTGCTCTGGGCTCCTCAGCCGCTCGAAGCGATAGGCCTGCCACCGGAAGATATAAATCCTTGTGTTATGATATCGATACGCCAAAGGTGGTTCTCGAGGCGGTGCATAGATTCCCATGTTCCCCATCTGCCTCCATTGGGTGTTGGCGGCCCGACTGAGAGGAAAAACAGTTGCGGGTTGTCTATCCTATTGTGGATCTTGTACCACAAGACGAAGAAGATCTGCAAGTGCAGTGCGCATAGAGCGCAGCAGCCGACATACCATCTGTGATGAGTCCCGAGGACACCTGATTGCTCGCGAGCGTTCGACTCAGCCGCTTGGAAAGAATAGGCTCACGCCTGTTTAATTGCGAAGGCCATATGCTGAGGAATGGTTCCCCAGCCCACGAACAAGTAATGGATTAGGAAGTGATAATCTTTGTGATGCTGCGCCGACCAAGACAAAGTTAGCCTGGGAATCGTGCAGGACGAGGATAGGACTAGTCGTGACTCTATCAGTGTCTAGATCGTCCAAGAAGGCCGACGGTCAGAGCGGTGCTATTTCGTCGAGCGTGCCGTGTACCCCGGATCGAGAACAGGGTTTGAGTTGCAAACAGTCAAAGATTGACATAGAAATGAATTTTAGCCTCTGGGTTCTTAGAGATCGTGAGCATTTTTGGAGGTGAGCACAGTTATGGCGCGTCTCGCCGACGTCAACCTTGGATCTGCACATGTGCTGATGGTCATATCGCGACACAGTGTCAATTCGAGGTGCAGAGCGATTGTCGGCTGACCCATGGCAAGAAAGAACAAGAGGCTGCCGCGGAAGGCGATCATGGATACGACAGAATTGGCAGACGTATCCTGCAGGTCCGCATCTATAGGGTTCGATCCGTTCAACAGCTTGGGGCTGGGGGGCGCCCCCATCGCCAGTGGAGATGAACAGTACCTTCCCGCGCTACTATCAATTGGGTGTTGGCGGCCCAACTCAGAGGAAAAATAGTTGCGGGTTGTCTATCCTATTGTGGACGTTGTACCACAAGATGAAGAAGACGCAAGTGCAGTGCGCATAGAGCACAGTAGCCGACATACCATCTGTTATGAGTCCCGAGTACACCTGATCGCTCGAGAGCGTTCGACTCAGCCGCTTGGAATGAATAGGCTCGCGCCTTTCCACCACAATCAGACGTCACGAAAAGTGGAATGAATAGGCTCGCGCATTTCCGCACCACTATCAGACATCACGAAACTTGCTGTGAAGGGCCAGTGCTTCGCATGGCAGTACGAGTCCGTTTCCTTTTTTGGACGTCGGACTTTAAAACTGAGTCTAGACAATTGATTTAGGGCTGGGTTGTCAAAGCGATTGACCCGAGATTATATTATCCAATCCTCTAAATAAGATTCAGGCGGTAGATGTACATGCAAGATTTTATTCTTCTGACCGTCGTTGAACATCCCGAGGCTAGTGTGACGGGGGAAAGAAAAGCGCAGCGCATCAGATCGTGTGCGTTCATTATGGAATTCTAATTAGCGTCACATCAATTGACCGTATTACGTCTTAGTCTTGCTCTGCGTACATCGCCGCAGCCAATATTTCGTCGTTGGTGCCGATTCGATGTAAGGCTCTTAGGTCTTTGATCTCTTTGATATTAATCATTCTTTTACAGTAGCTTTTCGTTGTCATTCCATCGTGGTACCAGAATAACCCTGACTTGTCGACTACGACGCTGGTGAAGTGTTGCTCCTGCGCTGAGTGGTATATTAAGCCTCTGAGTTGCAAACTCTTATGCTGTGTATCTGATTTAAAGCTCAATTTGTGCTCTAATAGGATATCTTTTGTGCTAATAGATAATAACAGGAATGTGGGCAACTCGGTTATTTTTGTGACTCTTCTTAGGTACGCCGCACATTGGTTGTTGTTACAGTTTGGGCATCTTCCATATGGTCTGTCGAAATGGTAGTCAAACCACTCTTGGGCCAGCATTCCTTGTGGATGTGTATCTGTGATTGATCTTGGTAGAGATATGTCGATATATTGCCCCAGTGTCTCAATCGTACCCGGCCGCTGGTATCCACATTTTTCGCAGTAGCTATAACCTTTTCCGTAACTTCTTCTGTCGGTCATGGACGTTAAGAGTGAGTCGAGTTTTATGTTTCTTGGACCCAAGGGGAAGGAGACAGGGTCTTGGAAATGTAGTAACCTTCTTACAGAGTCTCGTGCATTTTCCGGTATATTTGGCGATTCAGCCATGGAAAGAGCCCACAAACCTAACAAAGGGCTACAAGCGGTTAGTCTTTCTTTCCATATTTCCGGATTGTCTTGTAGTATCTCACCGAGCGGAGTGAATAGGGCGTCGTATGCACAGCTGTAATTTGTGCTATTCCAGATCAAACCTTTCGGCTCATGTGGACTGCGATTAATTGTGTTGATAGTTGCCTGGTTCCTGGGTGGATTCTCTTTGTGTTTTTTGGTAGGTAAAGCACCTATTTCTGAATCAGCTTTCCTTTTTTTTGTGGTTGTATCAGCTGTTTTTTTTTTAGGCGGTTCTTTGTTGGTTGGTCGCCATTGTTCGTAATCTGTGATGTTTTTTTTGTTGTCTAATTTTGTGTTGAACTTAATTGCCTTATGAAAGTGCGCAGGGTCTTCAGTTTCATTGCCCTTCCAATTTCGAAAGTTAGCTATTAATTGGCCCCGATAAATCCCTGTGACCGACCGTGGTAGTTTGTCTTCGAAACGTAGGCGTGTAATTTCATCTAGGATTTCTAATTCTCTGAATTCTTGCCTTAGGAATCCGTTCAGGCCTCCAGTAATTTTTCTCTCATCGAAGCCTTGGACGATTACCGTGTCTGCCGCCTCATGACCTCGGGATAATGCTACATAGTAAGCTCTATGGTCTTTGCAGTTATTTAGATGCACTACGTTAGGATTTCTGGACTTTCCTTGAGACGCATAGTCAGTCATTGCAAAATTTGGCAATACCATTACTTGCTCTCTATTTATGGATAGCAATGAATCGTCGTGTAGAAGGGCGGTTATGTGTGTTGGCGTCCTCCCGAGCGGTACTACATTCAGTGGTAGGTCCGGGATTTTCACTGGTTTCGGTGGCTTCACTAATTTCACGAATAGCGTATCTAAAATCCGTTTACCTGTTGGACCGACAGAAGAATCCCACCCGATTACAATGGCTTCTTGTCCTCTGGTTATGCACAATTCAGTGGCTTCATTGGCTTTAATCATAACTGGCATGCCTATGCATAATTTTAGGCAACCAGGTATGTGATCGTTTGTTGTAGCAGGAGTTGCGGTCCACAGTTCGTTTTGCAAATTTGGACCTAGTGACTTGAAGCGTGCTTGTTCGCATCCTGACCACTTTTTTCGATCTACAGCTCTTGCACTTAACTTGTCGACGCTGTAGAATTCTACCAGTTCCTGGTTTGTGTCCTGCGCAAATCTTTCAGCTCCAAGCTCATTTATCATGTCTTTGTGAATATTTAGGGCAGTAATCACTGAGACGTTCCTGTATTTTATAGAATCCAAATGAGGAAATCCTTCGCGGTCGCTTGCTATTCGTGTTTTCAGGAAAGCTATGTCTTCTTCTGTGCAAGCGGCGTATCTCATATTTTCAAGAGCAGTGCGTAATTGCGCGTCCTGAGGAGTTTGAGTTTTTTGTCTCATGTTTTCCCGCAGCAGTACAACTGTGTTGAATTGGTGCCACAATATCCTTCCCAGGACAGCGTTCTGATCTCTTGTTGTCATTGGACCATGTGTTCTTAATGCAACGTCACCGCTATACAGTGAATTTCCAGACATTGGTGGTAACTGGGCGAAATCTCCCGCTAATAATACGCTCAGTCCACCAAATTCTATGTCGTGTATGTTTCTAGCTTTTGCAGCTTGGCTTGCCAGCGCTTGTAAGTCGTTGCAGGAGACCATTGATACTTCACCTAATAGTATATATTCTACTCCCTGAAGTCGTTCATTCACAGCGGCCATTGAAGCGGCGTCATTAGGTAGTCCATCTACGTCATCCTGGTTCCTGCTTTTGCCCTCTCGGGGGATGCGAAATACTGAATGGTAAGTTGATCCATTTAGTAAGGCGGCGGTTGATCCAGTTGGCCCTAGGACTACGAATCTATATTCTTCTTTTCGTCTTACAAAAAATGCGATGATCGCGTGGAATACTTGAGATTTTCCTGAGCCTCCCATTCCTCCGAGATACATTTTTAGCGGTTGGGGTTGGGGTTTGCTTGCGTGATTTGCGAAAATTCTGAAGGCTCTTTCTTGTTCTTTGTTTAATTTGAAATCTATACATATTTGAGCTACAATATCGTCGGATTGCTCTTTTGTTAGTTTGCTCTTAGGGTTAAAATGGTCGTGTGGCAAAACCTCAACTTTGTCATTGGTTTTTTGCTTGGTGTTCCGTTCTTCCGGCGGGGGCATATCGGCTAGTTTGTTTGTTAGCAGGACCTTCCTTTCATTTTTCACGATTTCGGTCCAAGTTCTTCTCGCTTTGTATGGCGGAATTAGTCTTGTAGTATTGACCTCCACGGATCCGTCTGTGGGTTTATTTAACCACTTAGATGTTTGTAGGACCTCCCTAATTGAATTTTTATGAGCCAGTAGTTTTCGAGTTTTATATCCGTAAAGCAGGTCGTTCTCGCATCCCATGTCCTCATCGCCGAATTCTACACCATCTACATCGTTTTCAAAATCATCTCTGTCACCGAGTATTTGATGGCTTTTTCTCTCGCCGTTCTGGGCCAATTTTTTTTTCGCATTATAGCGTAGTGGTCATCGCGAGCGTCGTTGCATTCGTACCTGAGGTTAAAGTTGGCAATGAGCTCTTTCTGTCGGTCTGTGAATGCATATTCTAGGAAAGCTTGATCCCAAGTTGATACGTCATCTTTTAAGTCCTCTGGTGCTCTCCATGGTTTAAAAAACGTCAACATTGTTGTGCAATAATAATCTCGGTCTCCCTTGTCGGACCTAGGTACAGCTCCACCTAAGAAATTGGGGATGGTTGAGTTTAATTTCCGGAAGTCGCAGTGTGCTGAGTGTGACTTATACATTGCTTTGTGTTCGGGTAAAAACGGATGTCGTATTATTCTGTAGTTTTTTCGTTTTCTATTTTCTTTTTCTACTATCGTCACATCTGAGTCATCCCAGTCCCAGTCGCTATCGCTGTCGGTGTCGGAGTGATTGCTTTCATTATCGCTGTCGTCGGAGTCAGAATCGTGTTCAATGAAATCGTCCAAGTCAGTGTCTGAGTCTGTCTCCGAATAGGGGTCGTGGGAGTCTGTTGCTTTTTTAGTTGCCTTCTTAATTTGAGCCCATGATTCCGTGATGGCGATGTCGTTCGCAAACTCAGCTCTTTCCTTCTTGTTTCGGGCCTTCTTCTCGGAGCACTGTATCCATTCGAACAGTGTTACGTTCTCGTATGCAAGTGGGCGGTATCTGTAGTCATCAACGCTGGAGCTGGCGACATAGGTGCCGTTGTCGTTTCTGACCATCAGCATGTCGTCAAAATCTTCCTGGTCATCTTGGTATCCTGACCTTACTTTCCACCCATTCTTCACAAAAGTTACATAGGATCTCCATGCGAAATTGACGAATTTGTGGCTTTTGTAGTGATCAGGGTTGCCGAGGATATACATGGACGCCATCGGACTCCCAATTTCAAGCTTTGTAGACATTGAGTTAACCATCTGCCTCATCAGTGTTTTCGCTATATCAACGCCTTCTCCGCCATGCTTGAGAGTTTCTGCGTTTCTCTCGAAAACATCGTGGACCGAAGCGAAGGCCTGGTAAGTTTTTAATCCGAGCTTTGATACATAATCTGAGACATATGAAATTACAGCCTTCACCGCTGTGCCTGATAGCATACTTGTTACATCAGTGTTGGATCTTGACACGTAAGTTATTACTTTGTTGACCGTATTAATGTACGCCTCTTGTTTTTTCATGCTAACATGTCCGTCTTTGTCGACTGTAGTTCGGTCAAACAGTTCACGCGGAAAACGGGCCTTGCATACACCTGTTTTCGAAAGACACCCCCGTCGCTCGTAATATCCTTTTGTTCGGGGTTTTTTCTTTTTTAGGCCACGCCAGTCCTTTTTGGCTTCATCTTCATGGCGGTCCTGGACAGAGTCTCGGCAGGTGTGTACATTAGACCTTAATATCAAGTCGTCGACTTCATGCTCATAGTGTGTCCACCAGCGAGATAATGCAAGGCATTTGTCGCAATCCTCGTCACCGTGTTCCTCTTTGCACATTGGAGGGGGAATACTTGGGAGTGTTTGCGTTGGGACTTTATAATCTACGCCCGATTGAGCGTCCTCTTCTTCAGGGGTAGGATGAGGGTCAGTTTTTACGTGTTCACGGACCTCTGCCATTGTTCCGTGAATGAATTCCCCTTGGTGACAAGATTCAAGGTATGCGATCAATTTTTTTTGGAACACCGAATCTTCACTCATTATCCGGTCTCTTATTTCCTGGGGAGACATTGCGTTTCTGATCCACAGCAATAAATGAAGGTGAAGGGTCAGACGACCTTGTTGTTCTACCGTCCCGTAATAAGCATTCGCGTGGCCAAACAGACCTGGTTCTTCTGATTCCCAACCCAATACATCCTTGATGAAAACACAGACCATGTAGTGGAAGAACCTTGCAGCGGAGACCGGATTTTTGGACATTAGACGGTATCGTTCATCAGCTTTTCGTAGTTCTGGCCTGAATACAGTGTCTTCTTGTGCGTAATATAGAGTGATGGGATGATGCGTATCTGCCCAAGCCATTGTAACGAACCAAGTTGGGGAGCCCATAAAAGCACTTGTTGACCATATCTCATTCCTCATGTGCTTTTTTGAAGTGGCAGATCCTTTCACGTGAGCTCCTATGCCGTCTAAGTCACTGAGAAGAGCGAAACATTGTTTTTCAGCTTCGTTCGTGGGTTTTACATGTTGACCAGCAATCATTCTGTCGGCTATGTTTGCTGCGATTTCATGCTTGGTAGAGAACAGCCTTCTGGATATATCAACGAATCTTGAGCATCGTACCATCAAAAGGCTTCTATTTGTAGAACCTTTTAGCTGTTCATGGTTAAACACCACCATCGGGAAGTACATATCTCTTTCAAAGCGTTTGTCATAATACAATAATAGGTTGCCTTTGTGCGTCAAGTCTCCCAGTTTTCGTTTATGAGCATCGTGACCTAGGCCGCCTTTTCCGTAGGGAAACAGCCATGGGAACATACCTGGATATGCGTCGACGTTGTTATACATGGATTCAGGTGTGTCACTTCTTCCAATCCCTAGCATGGATCCTTTGTTTGTCAAGTGTGTCAGGGCTATGGCCTTTATTGCAGACATAGAAGCCTTAGAATATTCCGCTCCAGTTAGCCCGTGCACCGCAAAAGTACATTCTCCGTCAGCGGTTCCGTGTTCAGCATTTGAATCGTTTACACTGCGTGCTTCCTGTGGGATAGAGTCGTCAGGATTGCCCTCTGTTCGCCTATAGTCCACAACCACTGGTATATCATGATGTTTGTATGAAGCTAGATTCTCTTGCGATATTTCTAGATCTCTGTACCCCGTATGGTTTAATTTTAACCATTCAAGTGCATCTAGAACTTTTTTCTTTCGAACGAGCATTGGTGTGCGATCAAAGTCCTGTTGCGTCGGTGCTGAAGATCCAGTAAACACAAAGGCTAGTATTTCGGACATTTCGTCGCGGCTAGGCAGTAATTTCAAATAGACTTTAAGTACGGGCTGAGCAAACATTATGGCGTTTGCGTGCATCCTCACACGACCTGAGTTGACTCTGATAACACACCGATTGTGTCGTATCTTCGCTATCATTACACTTTCGGCGTATGTTAAATCCTTTAATTGAGGAGGAATGGGGCCTATCCAATTATAGTTCGCCAAAGCATGCCGTGGAATTTTATCCTTCGACAAAGCAATTTCGCATTCCACGCATATGCTGTCGCAGCCATCGGCTAGTATCGGACCACCCACTTCTACAATTGGGTCTAATGAGTTGAATCTTTCACGTCTAGTTATTCCCTCCCCATCCTTGCATAATATATCTAATTTGCCTTTGAAATGGTCCAGATAAGTCAATTCATATAAGGGAGTTAGTCGCCCGCATACAGCGCATCCTGCTTCTATAAAACTTTCAGGCTGTACCGCTTTCCCCGATCTCGTTAGGATACGATGTAGAGTTTCTTCATTTGCTGGTGGCGGTGGAAACGCGGTGCCATGTAATTTCTTTTCATCTCTCTTTCTTAAATAGCGATACCGCTGCGCATTTTCAGCAATGATCTTGCCTTCCTTTCTAATTCGGGCTTCAGACGGCTCGACCTTGGTTTTATTCTTAGGATTCCTTTTCCCGCGCTTTTTCATTTTGACGGTGTTGAAGATAGTGAATATTTGTGGACAATATAGGCAATCATGATCGAGCATTAATGTTTTGGCTTCAGAAACGTTAAGACGCGAATACATTTGGACATTATGGACTTTCGCAATTGATCTTAACTCTTGACGCGTTAGGTTAGGAACCAGGTCATTTAGATGAATCTCCACAGCTATAAAAGTCGATTTCTTCTGCAACGCTTGTTGTAAGTATTCCTTTTGCATTGGTACTCAAAAGCGAATGAAACGTCGGTGAAGTCCACTATGTTGTTCGCATCGAATATCAAAGGTTCGATTATATCAAGGGTTAGGTTTCTATTGCGCCCACCGCCAATTATTTGTGACTTGTGGAATGATTGATAGGAGATTTGTGATGATGTCGCATCCAAGCGATGAAAATCAAGAAAGTAATTCATAGTTCGGTGCTTTAAGCAATTGGGGTTGATAGCGTTTGCATTAAGCGCATACGTCGCTATTACACGTCTAGTGATTCCCGACCATAATGACCGAGTGGTCAGAAGGGAGCGGGTGGCCAAAAGGCGCTGTATGATTATTACAGCGATGTCGTAGCACAGTGGACCACCTTTGGTGCTTGAGTTATATTGAAAAGCAAAGAAGACGACTGAATTCGTACCTTCTTCAGGACACAATGCACGCTGACAAAGCGCTGACGCAGTATTAACTGACAGAAGGGCAACTGGAGCTAGATTTCATGAGCCAAAGAATAAATAAATTTGGGATCCGTGCACGGTGCGTACCGGCGTATTTTTCATGCACGGTACGCTGTGGAGAATTAGAATCGGCTAAAATTAAAAAACACATATTCTGCAGGCTGATTGAAAGGGATTCGGTTTCCTAGTGTTCTTTGAGCTCGACAGGCAAGCAGCTGGAGCGAACGCTGAGTTGGCGTAAGAAGAAGAACGTGGAAGTTGGGAAAATACACGTGACGATCGTGATGGCGTTCCATATTCATCAATATTAGTTATTAAAGCTTTGCCGCCTTGTTCATGACGACCGAGCAAGCTCTTTCATTACCCGCCGTCGACCCAGACCCAGACACACTAGCATCGTTTTGGAGGAGGATAGCCTACCTCACTACGAGGACTTGCTATCCTGGTAGGGGGTGGGTGGGCAGTGCGGAAGTGATGCTGTGGAATATGAGGAATTCACAGGTATGTACAGCAGTGCAATACTCCGGTGAAATAAATCTAGTCAGCCATGCGGCAGGTGCCAAAGTCGCCATGATAGTATGCCTTGTATTATCGATAACGATCAAGCTGGGTGCCGCCAATGTCGCAATTCAAAAATCGCCTGCGACAGGAAGATACACTTTTTATTTGAGAGCACCAGAGAGGAGTATTTTCCTACCAAGGAGCAGTTTCTGCATGCGTATCGCAATCGCGACAGACATAGATTCCGGTCTTTAAAGAAGAGTGCCAACAGACGTCGCAAAAACGCGACGACTTTCCGTATGCATACTCTCAACGATTTTTAGAACTGTTGCTTATTTCCAGCAGTTCGTGCTAAAGATGAATTACCATCTTTAGGTACACAAGTTCCACCTGCGCTCGTAATACACGATCTCGTCCAAGAAAATCAAATACTACGGGACCAGCTTAAAAAATTCATTCAAGCAGTTTAGTTACTTGTATCACAGTTCATGTATTTATAATATGCTGTCGCATTGCTATCTATCGCTTTTTTGGAGTGCCACAGACCATTATCCAAAGCAAATTGCAAGATACATGCTCGACTTTGGGCTGGCCACGCGTTCTCGGAGATTGATAAGTGGAAGCGGTATAACCCACAACGACGAAGGAGCCTATTGGAACTTCACCTTTCCATCGGGGAAGGTTGTTTATATCGGCCAAGTTGTCGTCGAAGTCGAAATCTCTGTTTCTGGCGTCATAAACGGGCACTGTGACATAAGATCAGTCGTATTTTAAATTGACAGTGAACACTGTGCACCAGTATCTTGGAAAGCTAGAGCGTATTTCACGGGATGATCGTAGCGAGGTTTTGAGGGCGAAGCCGTTGTGGATTTGATGGGACTCATAAGATCGGGGTGGATGCTTCCGTCGATCACACTCGCTAGAAAGCCAAGTCAGCATAAGTAAGGAGAAGAGGATTGACTCACAGGCATTCGCATCGTCCGTCTTGCTCATCATAGTACCAAATTGAATTGCGAGGTCTGTTATATTAGCATAAAGAAGTTGTTGCCCGAAACACAGGCACATGAAGGCGGCCCATCTCTCCCAGTCCTGGTTGTGCATGACGACATTGATGTACTTGTGTTCGCGGGGCGGTGATCCGAACGTTTTGACGCCCGTCACAACATGCGAGCGCATGCACATTCCTGAAGTGACGCATATAGCAACCTTCGCCCCCGCCATAGTGTCGATGTTGAGACGAAGAGATAAGCTGCCAGATTTGGTGGGTCAAGCGCTCATAACGCGCGGCGAAGTGCGGCTAGGATTGCAGAAAACACCGGAGTGAACGAAGGTAACAGCGTTTGAGATAGTTCTGCATTAAAGCGTGTCAGTCAAGATTCAGCCCACTATGAAACAGCATACGATGCGCTGCAATTTTCTATGCATTTGGGCCATACGCTGAAACGAATGCGTCCGCCTTTGTCATCACTATCGGAATTTTCGCTGGGATTATAGGATGCTTCAATGTGACGCAGGCTGTAATTAAATGAATGAAATAAAAGTAGAACATGAGAGAGACGTGACATACGGCAAAGGCGGTAGGCCTATGTAAGTGTCGCGAAGCAAAGGATCTTGCAGTTCGGCATCGAACACTTCACAGTGATGGTCGGGATTACTGCGAAGGAATAAGGGTCTGAGCGCAATGGGTAGCAAGACATACTAGTGCGCCTTATACTGTTCCAAATCCTCTAAAAATTTACCGCTCTCAGTGTACATTGGAATTGCGCCTTGGAACAGGTCTTTGGTTCCGTCTTCGAGTGTCTGAGGATCGGGTGTAGTGGCCCATGCCCCTTCAAGCCCGGGTAATATCTTCTTGGACGATTTAGCAACATCCGTGAAAGCACTGAAGATGTTAACCGTCGCAAGACCAAAACAGACTAGAAGCTTACTTGTGTATGATGTTACTACTCTTTTGAGCAGCCTCCGAGCGTGTTGGGACATCCACTGTAGAAAGAGTGTCTTGCTTGATAGCGGATGAATTTTCACCCGTCAGGCTTTACAGCTAATGTCGGAACCGAAGGCGCGGTGAAAAAATTTCTGTTTTGGGACATTTCCGAAGAATTCCCTATAACTCAATGAGTTCTCAACGGATTGACACAAAACCTAGCTAGTTTTTCCAGGCTAATTCATCCGCAATTAGTGATGTAAAAGAAATTGCGAAAATGTATTTTATCTTTCCATTTGGCACCTGAGGCATTGTTTCTGTTGAACACCTCCTAGGAGGGTGGGCACTTGTTCAAACACACTGAATTTTTGGGATGGAAGGCTTACA